>OX463762.1:4323272-4580112 GCA_949825005.1 Gasteruption jaculator
AAGATATCGAGCCTCAAACTTTGGCATGTTTGAAATTATGAGATTATTTTCTCTTAAAACTCAAAAAAATCAATTCATATCACTTAAGTACCTAAAATTATCAACTTTAAAGTAAATATCTACAAAAACTTAGTAGAATATTGATCGAAATTTGTTAATTGTTTGATAAATCACAATTTCAATCAATTTTAAGAGAAAAATTCTTACTTATCTAAAGAATATGGTAAAAGTTCATCTTAAATCCACTTATATCATGTATTAATAATCAATTCATATTAAATTTATTTGCGTGTTAATAGATTGAACAGTAAAAATCGTAAAATTATTAGATATGTTGATAATGTTTTTAGAAAAAGAAGATTTTGAAGCTTTCAAAAAAATCTTCAATTTTGTAATTCATTAAAAGCAGTAAACGATGTTGCTGAAAGGAATGTTGCGTTAGTTTCCAACTATAATCAACACTTAACTAAAAATGAGGAGCAGCTCCAAAGTTTGCTACAAAATTGTGAAGAAACATCGAGAGGATTATCCAAACTGTAGCAAAAAAAATTTATTGAAGATTGGACTGTTAAAAAGTTTTCTAAAAATATTGTCAACATATCTAATAATTTTACGTTTATGTAAAATTATTAGTTGCTGCTCCTCATCAATCTATTAACACGCAAATAAATTTAATATGAATTGATTATTAATACATGATATAAGTGAATTTAAGATGAACTTTTGCCATATTCTTTACATAAGTAAGAATTTTTCTCTAAAAATTAATTGAAACCGTGATTTATCAAATAATTAAGAACTTTCGATCAAAATTCTACTGAATCTTTGTAGATATTTACTTTTAAGTTGATAATTTTAGGTATTTAAGTGATATAAATTGATTTTTTTGAGTTTTAAGAGAATATAATCTCATAATTTCAAACATGCCAAAGTTTGAGGCTCGATATCTTTGAGACGGCTAGACTTACGCGAATCGTCATTCAGACCTTTTTTGTAGAGCATTAAATTTCCCATAAGATAACCCTTTGACATACTTGTGAAGTGATTCGTCATTGAGGTAGAAAATTCCAAATTTTTATCACAAATTTTTCTATGTTATTTAAATGGGAAACACAAAATTACGAATCGCCACCTCTAAATATTAATATTAAGAGCTCCGGTTTTCAGAGGGTCTTTTTCTAGCAATACTCTAACAGTTTTTCAAAGTTCATCAAAAAAATAAAAAAAGTCTTTTTTTTTGAAACACCCTAATATATATATATATATATATATGTGCATTTATCAATGCATATATTTATACATTTATTTGAATTAATTAGAATTACATTATTATTGCAGGTGTATGCTACTTGATCCTGCAGAGTGCATATATGTGAGTAAATTGGAATTTATTATGTTAATAATAATGATAATAATTTATGAATGTGAGATGAACAATAAGTATGTGTTTATCCACAAAATATTTGTACCACATTTTGTGTATCCACAAAATATAGTACAAATATTAAAATCATAAACTTAACTTTTTACTAATAACTTTCTTTTAAATTTTCCAGGAAACATGTTTTTTGTGCTTTGTCGTAAGGTTCGAGGAGTACCGATTGACCAGTTTGCCTCGACAAGGTCTCATTTTATTCGGAGGAAGACCCTTTATGGAATGAGTGTGGGAATTTTCGAAGAAGTAAGTAAAAAAAAAGTTACAACACTTTTTATCACGTAATTTTGATTTTTGATTTTTTTTTGAGTTTAAAAAATGTATAACTTTTGTAATTTTTTTTCTTTTCAGATTCCCACACTCATGCTATAAAGGATGGTCTTCCAATGAAAATGAGCTATTGAGGAGTCAAATCGGTCAATCGGTACTTCTCGAACCTTACGACAAATGGAAATTTTTAATAAATTTCTAGTATGTTTATACTACAGACTAGGGATTTGAAAAAAATTATTTAGTAAGTATTTAGTAATACTATTTTGAATATATATTTATCAAATATATTTCCATAATAAAATGTATAAAAAAAAATTAATATACTTTTTTTTTACAGGTGACCTAACCCCCTTAATCCCGATACTACGTATTTTTGGGGGCTCGTCCGGGATTGGACTAAAAGACACTCGCGAATAAATAGCGTAAAAATACTTTTACATTAAAATGGCACATGAAAGTGAAGTGGAAAAGCAACGACAAATACAAGATGAATTGCAACAAGACGAATCACAACGACGTGAACACAACGAAGAAGCCAGAACACAACGCATTCTGGAAAACGAAGCACGAGCCGTTCTAAGAAAATTGAACGAAATGAAACTTGTGGAAATCAAGGATACTCTCCGAAAATGGGATTTAGATACGAAAGGTAATAAAAACGAATTAAAGAGTCGATTGATAGCAAATCTAGAACCATATGTTGCCTCCGGTTCGTCAAAAAGCCACCAAAACACTGATTCCCGCTGTAGTCAACGAATCACCACGAAGGGCGGAGGAGATCATCAGGATGACGATAACGACGACGATGCTGATGATGATAATGACGAAGATGATGATGGCAACGATTGCCAGGATGAGGATGAGGTCGACAGCGAGGGCAGTAGCGATGAAGATGATGACGAAGATGAAAGAGGAGCGAATCGTGCCAAAGAACAAAACAAGAAGGCGAAGAAAAATATATTCGGATTTAAAGACGCAAAGGAAACTTTAGACGAATTTAATGGCGATGATGACACCGATATAAAAATGTGGCTGACAGAATTTGAGGAAATGGCTGAATTGTGCGACTGGACTAACATTCAAAGAGTGATTTATACGAAACGACTTTTAAAAGGATCTGTAAGAAAGTTTGTGAAATGTGAAAAATTTAAAACATGGTCAAAATTGAAGAAGGGTTTAAAAGAGGAATTTAAAAAAAAATCGATAGCCATAAAATTCATAAGAAGCTGACACAGAGAAAGAAGAAACCTGACGAAACATATCACGCATGATCGAAATCGCTGCGCAAGCAAAAATAGAGAAAAAATCAATAATTCAATACACTATCGATGGCATAAACGACGATCCAGTGAATAAAGCAGTGTTATATAGGGCACGAACAATTCGTCAATTAAAAGATCGATTAGATCAATATGCAGCAATTAAAAATGACATGAGATCGAAAACAAAACTATTCACAAAATATGACGATAAGAAGAAAACTGTGAAACCAGAAGGCAAGAAGACCGGCTACAAAGATAGCAAAAATCAGGTGCTATAATTGTGGATCCAGAGATCATCTAAGTTGCGACTGCCCAAACAAGGATAAAGGGACAAAATGCTTCAGCTGCAATGAATTCGGACATCGATCCTCAGAATGCAAAGTTCAACAGAAGAAGTCACCAACAGCACTCGCGACGTTTTGGCCAATCCAAGGCAAGCAGGTGAAGGAGATTGCGATAAACGATGGAAAATACGAAGTAGTAATGGATACAGCAAGCGATTTATGTCTCGTACCGGAAAGAACGTATGTAAACTTTGGTTCTATGCCGTTAGGTAGAAAAACACAATTTGGAGGTATTGGATGGAGGATTGGATCAAAGCATGACACGTTAGGGTGTTTCAAAACAATAGTTAGAATCGATAATCAAGAATATGACATTTAATTTCATGTAATCAACGACTCGTTACTAAAATATGATGTTTTGTTTGGTGTAGATTTTTTCAACACCATAAAATTAATTTCAGACTCGGGAAAAGTTACGATAGAGAAAACTTCAAAGAACAATACTAATGAAGAAATTCCAGAGGTACTCAAAATAGATACCGTTGAGCTAGATACTGTCGATTTAACATACATTAATAATCCTGAAGCACACAAAGAGGTTGAAAAAATCATGAACCGATTAAAAGCCGCGAAGTAGATATTTCAATGAAACTAATATTAACCGATGAAGTTCCAATTTACCAACGACCAAGACGTCTATCATATGCTGACAAACAAGAAGTAGAAAGACAAATTACGTTACGATTAGAGAACGGTATCATCCGACGATCAAACTCTGATTTCGCAAGTCCAATAGTATTAGTTAAAAAGAAAAATGGAGCAACGCGCATTTGTGTAGACTATAGAAAGTTGAAAAAGAAAATAATTAAAGATAGATACCCACTTCCCTTGATTGAAGATCAACTAGATCGTTTACAAAGTGCAAACATATTCACGACTCTAGATTTAAAGAATGGATTTTTTCATGTTAATATAGCAGAAGAAAGTCGCAAATACACATCCTTTGTGACGCCAACTGATCAATACGAATTCCTGAAAATGCCATTTGGCTTATGTAATTCCCCAGCTGTTTTTCAAAAATTTATAAACGCGATATTTAGAGATTTAATGGCCGAAGGTATAGTTTTAATATATATGGATGATTTGATTGTACCGGCAAATAATATGAAAGAAGGCGTAGAGCGATTAAAGCGCGTAATTAAAGTAGTATCTGAAGCCGGATTAATTATTAATTGGAAGAAATGTAAATTTCTACAAGAAGAAATTGAATATTTAGGGCATATTATCGGAAAAGGAATTGTTAGACTATCAGGTGAAAAAATTAAAGCCGTTATGAAATTTCCAGAGCCAACAACCGTTCGGGGAATCCAAAGTTTTCTAGGTCTAACTGGGTATTTTAGAAAATGTATAGCTCAGTATGCAAAAATTGCTCGCCCTTTATCTAATGTACTCAGAACTGGAGTAGAATTTTCTTTTCAAGATGAACAAAGAAAAACTTTCAATGCGTTAAAGTCGGCATTAAGTTGCAGGCCAGTTCTAAGATTATATGATCCAATTTCCGAAACTGAATTACATACTGACGCATCTAAATATGGATATGGAGCGATACTCCTACACAAAATAAAGATGACAATGCATTCCATCCTGTTTATTTCGCCAGCGGAAAAACTTCAAAAGCAGAAGAAAAATACTGTAGTTACGAATTAGAAGTACTTGCAATTATTAAAGCACTAAAAAAGTTTAGAGTATACTTACTAGGTCTAAGTTTCAAAATTGTGACAGATTTTCAAGCTTTTACAATGACCATGAATAAAAAAGATTTATGTGTTCGTGTCGCTAGATGGGCATGGTAGATAGAAGAATTTAAATGCTAAGTAGTTCATCGTTCAGGGAAAAAGATGTCACACGTAGATGTATTAAGTAGAAACCCTTACCTGAAACCTTTTTGACTGAAGAAGATAGTAGTCTAATGGCAAGATTCAGAAGATGTCAAAATGACGATAATTATATTACAGAAATAATTGAGTCAACGGATGCGAATGAAAAAACAAACTTTGTTATGCAAAATGGATTATTATATAATAAAACCAATGACGATATTTTATTAGTTGCTCCGAAAGACATGCAGATTCAAGTAATTCGACAAGCGCATGAGCAGGGGCATTTTGGCATCAATAAAACAGAATTATTAATCGAAAGAGAATATTAGTTTCCAAATATGAGGGAAAGAGTTGAGAAAGTCGTTACAAGTTGCATTGACTGTATTTTAGGTGAAAGAAAGCAAGGGAAACAAGAAGGTTATTTGAATGTCATTGAAAAAGGGGATAGCCCATTAAATGCCATTCACAGTGCTCATGTAGGACGAATGACCCAAATAACAAAAAAAAAGATATAAACACATATTTGTGGTGATAGACGCGTTTTCAAAGTTTGTGTGGCTATACCCAACTAGATCAACTGATGTGGCCGAAGTCATTGATCGTTTAAAGGAACAAGCCGACGTATTCGGAAACCCAAGACGAATTATGTCTGACCGAGGAAGTGCATTTACTTCAAATGCATTCCGAGAATATTGTAATGAAAATGATATCAAACATTCTTTGATTTGTACTGGCATTCCAAGAGCCAACGGTCAAGTCGAAACGGTCAACCGCATCATTATTCCTATGCTAATTAAGTTCTCAGCACCAAAGCCAGAAGAATGGTACAGGCACGTACCTATTGTTCAAAAATATTTAAACGTCACACCAACGCGAAGTACAAATAAATCGCCATTTAAAATATTATTTGGTATAAATATGAGATTGAAAGAAAATATTGAAATTAGGAAAATTTTGGAAGAGGAATGGATTCAGATGTTTGAAGAGAATCGTGATGAAATTCGTAGAGAAGCTAAGAAGAATATCCAAAAAATTTAATTACAGAATCAAAAGAATTTTAACCTTTCGAGCGCCGGGGTTTTGAAAAATTTGCAAATCGCATTTTTCTATAGAAATGTAGTCTAAGGTCCATAAGTTGGAGCTAAACTAAGTTAAGATGTTGGCAAAACAGACCCCTAACGCCTATAGGCGTATCCCGGCGCTCTAAAGGTTAAGAAGAATAGGAAACAGGCACAAGATTATAAAGATGATTTAGTAGCAATTAAAAGAACGCAAAATGGACCAGAAAAGAAATTAAGTTCTAAGTTTTTAGGGCCTTACATAATATTAAAGAAACTGCGTAATGATAGATATATTGTCGAGAAAGTAGGCGATCATGAGAGTCCTAAGGAAACATCCACCTCTGCTGATCATATGAAACCGTGGTTGTTAGATAATTTAGAAGAGTAAATGGAAACATCTGAGGTCAGATATTGTTGTCGGGAAAGGCCGAGTGTGGTAACGCATTTATTTTAGTGGTCTTTAAAAGTTATATGAATGAATTGATCGAATAAAACAAAAGAAAAAAATAAAAGAGCAACCTCATTAGTAAAAAAAAAAGAAAAGGCAGTTGACGACGAACCCTGAGAGACGGAATAACAAAAAGACGCGTTGCAAGTTTGCTTTGAATTTAAATAACTCTATGAAATCCCTTTAAATCAATGTTAAGATTAAAATAAAACCATTTAAATATATTGTTAATTGTGTCTTTTCTTACTTTAATCCCGATAATACATTTATTATATGTTGTGACGTGGTATTTGGGAGGGTCGGGCAACCTCCACCACGTGCACGTCTGATCTTCTGTTGGGCGCCAGCCAGGATCCCCCTGGCCGTGCTGGGTGCTGAAAAGCTACGGAAAACAAAGTTGGGGACCGGAAAATAAATGAAAAAAGAACTCCCGGAATCGTTTTAGTATCACAAAGCCGGATCTTTATTTCCCGGTTAACCGGCAAACAACATGAACAAAAAGAAACTAATAACTAAAACCGGAACGCCGGTATAATATTCTTTAACAGCCGAGAAAAATAAAGATAGTAGCAATAATCAGAAAAATATTGATGATAAAATCTTACTAATGATCTGATTCCGGGGAAAATCCAACCGTTGGATTCTACCCGGCGTATCGCAAGATGGCGGCCGGGACGCGATCGGCTCGCCCGCTTCTCTCTCACACTCACACACGCTCTCTCTCTCTCTCTCTCTCTCTCTCTCTTTCTCTCTCTCTCTCTCTCTCTCTCTCTCTCTCTCTCTCTCTCTCTCTCTCTCTCTCTCTCACTCAAAATCCTATCTGCCAAACTCCCGGAGAGGCCGGAAAGCTCCCCTGGGCAACGTACCCGGTCCGGATGCCCGGAACCGGATCTCAGGATAATAAAAAGAAAGAAGAAAAAGAAAAGGAACTCTACCGGCCACATGCCGGGCCAAGAAAATAAACAAGAATAAAGAAAAGAAAACGGAAAAGAAAAGAAAAGCGAGAAGCTGTTATAAGTCTCGCCCACAAACCTTTTATATCGCTCTTAAAACGTACTCCGCTCGTTCTCCTCTACGATCTCCAAGTTTCCCCAAAAATGGCAGCGAAACGTCCGGCTCATACGGCGTGGAACGCGAGAATGAATTCCTCTTCGTCCTCCTCGAAGAGGGGGAAATCGACCGGAGATTGCAGCGCTGGATCTTCGCCGGCCCGTATGGTGCTGGCTCCGAACTAATGCCCGCTCTCTAGCTGGCGCCGGTTTGAAACCGGCGGTTCTCGGATTCCTGCTTCCCGGGCGTTGTTACTGCCGGCACGTCCGGGCCCGGTGTTAATGATTTCCCCGGCGGGAGCAGGGGTAGTGCCGGTGGTTTTTCCACCGTCCTTAGGGGTGCGAGGAGGGTATCTCCCTCGGAGCGACAGATTCGATTCCCCCGTTGTTCTGCGGTCGATTCCCGATCGGTACCTCGGCGAACTCATGGAAAAAGAACGAGCGGCGACAGTGACAGAAAAGAGGTTATCTACGGTTGCCCAGGGGACACGACGGTGCCTTACCGGTTACCCGGGATTTGGATTCCCCGATTCCCGCGTTCGACACCATTACCAGATAGGATGTTGTTACTTGTGTGGATGGGGTTCGTAAAACCCCCATCACAATGTATAACCCGATTCTTATAGATTTATAACTCACAACAATAATAATTTTTTTATCGTTTTTTAATCAAATTTTCTTCCATTGTAATTTCTATAATACCAAAATCTAAAGTTACAATTAAATTAATGTAAATCCTGATTGTATCTTCGGATCTGAGGAAATCTCATGTAATCCAATTTTTCAGTGTTTTTCGACATCATTAATTTCACGAAATTTAATTAATAGTTTCTTAAATTTTCCACAATTATGCTTTGTCGAGTATCAGAATAATATTTATTATATTCTGAAACATAGAAACTTTTAAAAAAGCTTGATCCTGTCAATAAATTTAAAAGTTGTAAATGATATAGCTGAACGTCTAGTAAAATTAATGAAAGAATATCATATTATTTTAACAAATAATTCGGAACAACAATAATTTATAATTCAAGTAATATCAGAATGTAATAAATATTATTCTGATACTTGAAAAAGCGTAATTATTGAAAATTTAAAAAACTATCAATTAAGTTTCGAAAATTAATGAAATCGAAAAACACTGAAAAGTTGGGTTACATGACATTTCCTCAGATCCAAAGATACAATCAGTATTTATATTAATCCATTAACGCCTGAAAGGCCACTCTGTAGACCACTACTTTAGAGCTTACTGTACCGATACAATTCGATTGAAAAGAGAGCAAAACTTGAAATTTATTTTTCTTTAAGTGCTCTTTCAGATGGTGCCATTGAAAATTTAAAAACAAATTTTTTGACTACTTTAAAATGAAGTTGTAGGGTAAAAAACGTTGAAATAACAAAAAAAATTTTTTTAATTTAATTTTTCGGTAACTTCCTCTTATGGAATTATCTTGAAACTGGTTTAAATGGGGGAAGCGATATCTCAACTTTGAAAAAAAAAATTAAAAATTGTACTTAAGGGGTTACACCACTGTAAATTTTTCAAAAAATGATTTTTCGTTTATTGACTTAAAAGTTGCTTTGAAACTTCTAGAATATGTAGCAAAAAGTTTATTACCTGAAACAATTTTTTGTCATTGTAATTTCGAGCGTTCTCCAAGCGCCTCGGAATGCGCTATAAAACATCGCCAAATAAACCGCTGCTGGTAAGGTAATTTAATGTCTTTCATTTTGATTTTTAATTTCCTTAATAAATTGGGTTGTTCGGAAAGTAATTTCGTTTTTTTCTGTGAAATTTGTCGGGAAAAAACGAAATTACCTTCCGAACGACCCATACTAACAGATGTTGTTAGTGTTTATGTTCAGTTAAAAGCACTTAACCGTTTTAGTGCCAAGCGGCGCGATCGCGCTTCTTCTGTTCCACGTCCAAAAATGCCAGCATTTTTGAAATAAGGAATGAAAACAGCGCTATTGCGCCGCTTGGCAATTTTTTATTTGCAAACAAAAAAGACTTCTGGGACTAAAATGGTTAAAAACAAAAGATTGTTAGTGTCGAGTCAATGATCTATGTAGGTAGCATAATCGCAGTGTATATTTATAAATTGCAATGAGTGACACAAAAATTTACCAGAGCAAGAAAGGTACGAAAAGATCGTATCCAACGCAGCATCGGAGCAATGCATCATTGAGACGACCGTTGAATAGGTATGAGACTGAGAGCAATTCGAATGGAGTCAGCGCTTCTGCCAACAAACTAAAAGTTTGCAATGAAAATTTTGATATCAATTATGAATTTGGCTATAGAATTATAAATTTTCTTGCGGTTTTTTCTGCCATTGCTCAACACGTAAAGTGTAAATCGTGTGATTCAGACATCACATTTCATGAAAGAAGTTCTCGGGGTTTAGGCTTCAAAATAGTTATTGCTTGTCCGAAATGCCTAGAAGTTGTCATTCCAAGTAGTAAATTCATACGGAATGCATGTGAAATTAACCGACGAATGGTGCTAACAATGCGACTTCTAGGACTAGGGCTACGTGGAATAATAAAATTTTGTGCATTTATGGAATTGCCACGACCGATATTCCAATCTTTTTATGATAAATTAGTGGATGTGATTTCGATTGCAACGAAAACAGTACGGGACATTAGTATGAAGAATGCAGCGCAAGAAGAGAAAAAGAAAACTGCAGAACGTAGTCAATTTGAAGGGAAACACCGGAAAACTGTTTCCGGTGATGGTTCGTGGAGGAAACGCGGATTTTCGTCACTTTTTGGAATCACGTCATTGATTGGATGGTTTACAGGAAAAATCGGTCATGTTGAAGTGAAGTCAAAGTACTGTTAGTTTGCGAGCACTGGAAGAGTGACTTAGGAAGAACTGAGTATGAAGAATGGTATATAATACACGCCGATGAATGTCAAGCGAACCATGAAGGTTCCTCTGGTAAGATGGAAGTAGATGCTGTCGGCGAGATGTTCAAAAAAATGCTGTTGCTTGCAGGTGGGAGAAATGTTTCATTTTTTTAATAGAAAGTACTTTAAAATATACATGGAACGGATCTCAATTTCTTTTAAGAAGTCCGTTCCCTCAAAAATCAAAGACCAATCGCTTGAGAACGTGGAGTCACACCATTCGGTCTGTTTTCAGCCTTTCAAAAAAAATGCTGTCGCTTGCGGTTGCGAGAAACGTTTCATTTTTTTAATAGAAAGTATCCCGAAATGTACATTGAACGGATCTCATATCAGCCTTCTGGAAAAATGCTGCCGCTTGCACGAGCGAAAAACATTTCACTTTCAAAATCAAATGTGCCCAATGGCAGATTAAAAAAATTCCCCTAAAAAAATTCATTCCCTCTAAAATCATACAACCGTCATTTCAGAATGTGGAATTGCACCTTTCAGTGTATTTCAACCTTCCGAAAAAAATGGTGCTTAAAAAGACAAAAAAAGTTTAACATTGCATGCACTTTGAGGACATATTTCCTCACAGTACGCTGTATACGATCTTTATCACTACCGCAAGGACCATACAATAAATAAACAGTTTGTGATATTGAAAAAAATTTTCTTTCCAGGTTATCTCTGCAATATCGACGACTGAATTTGAAGGGAGTGTAGCGCAAACAGAATTTCAAATATAGACTGTTTTTTGTTTTGGAACGAACTTTTCGATGGTATTACATTACAGATGATGTAGGTATTCAATGACTTTGGCCCGGAATCGGGAGCAATTTTTCCCGGATGTGGTACATACGCTCCTAGTTTTAATTTACAGCAACACTAGGGAAGTGTCATACGGCCATTTTCCTGAAACTTGGCATACAAGTAGTACATGGAAAAATTTTGGACACGTATGTTTTTATATCGGCCCGATCGCCGTTTTAAGGGTAGAAATCACCCCTAACGGTTTTGAAGATAGTTTCGTATATTTTACGTATTATTTTTAGGATTTTTGCGAAATCAGGTACCTAAGGGTTTTTGGGGTCGCTGATAACGAATCTGAAGTCCCTTTTTAAGAATTCAAAATGGCGCATACAATATGACGGTCGCATTTTTTCAAAAGTTCTACACCCTGTCAATAAGTGCGAAAATTGCAAACAAAGTAAGAAATGAGCACAACTTTGAGGCTAATTTGTAGCAAAAAGGTTCTACTCGCAAACTACCCCTGACAGTAACGAAACCTAGAAAATCATCCCTACAAGTGATGCATCTAAAAATCAATCCATCCTTAGCGTTACCCAGGATGAACCACGTGGACGTGATAGGGTTCTCATCCCATTGGGGTGCTTTTTGAGCGTAACTCCCCTTGCCTCTCACGAATGGGGTGCTTTCTGAACGTGAGTCTCCTTGCCTCTCACGAATGGGGTGCTTTCTGAACGTGAGTCCCCTTGCCTCTCACGAATGGGGTGCTTTCTGAACGTGAGTCCTCTTGCCTCTCACGAGTGGGGTGCTTTTTGAACGTGAGTCCCCTTGCCTCTCACGAATGGGGTGCTTTCTGAACGTGAGTCCCCTTGCCTCTCACGAATCGGGGTACTTTTCGACTCACACTTTGAATTTTTCACAGTAATATGGAGAGTTCGCGTTTGTTATAGCAAAGAAGTGCTGCATGCACATTGAAGTTACACACCAAGCACATTTAATAATTGCAATATCATTGCAGAGTTGACATGTGCTATTGCAATTTTTGAAACAGAAATCTGCAGGGACTTCGCATTTCTCGGGTTTTTCTCCAATATACCCACACTTCCACCAAGCGTATCGAAATATATTCCTAAATCTGGGCGAGGAAAACTGGTTGTGTATAAAGGACTGTTTTTTGATGATGTTATTCCTTAAATGTAAATTTGGACCAACCGTAGAGAAAACGTTGTACAAAGCAGAGAATATTGTCGTATTTGCATCAAAGTCAGGTAAATTAACATCCGACCTTGCCATTAATTGGTTTACAAAGGTTTTTTTACCAAACACCGGCGAAAACTCCGTTCACTTGTTAGATTCTTGGACCGGCCAGACTCAAACAAAGTTTGACAATATTGATAAAAATAATAAGAACGTCCAAATTTGTACGATTCCCGCCGGAACCACTGGTTTAATTCAACCGTTTATACTTTTCAGACTCAGACGTTTATACTTTTAGGCCTTGGAAGAATTTTTTAAGACAATTTTCTAATATCGTCATGCTATATAACTTTGATATTTTACATTTAATGGATGTTTTTCTGACTATTGGGGTTGCAACCCCTATTTTGTATTTTGGAAAAACGTTATTTTTCATTGATATATCCACTGTAAAAAATCAATTTTAGCCTAAAAAAAATTAGAAAAGCTATATTTTAAATTTAAAAAATAATTCAATTGACATATTTCAGGATTTTGCATAAAACCACCCCCACAAATCGTTCACTACCTTTTAAAGCGAATATTCACTTGTAACAATAACAGCATATTTATCCTATGAAACATACTCTCTATGTGAGCTAAATATTATTTTCTATCAAGTACGATAGTGCAACGACATTTCCGAACAAAAAAGAATTATGGGGTGGCGAATTTCCACCCCCAAATAACTTTTATTTATATATTTCGGCTCCTAATGAATATTTTGCTCCACAATATATATAAAAATTATTAAAATTTCGGGTGGTTTCCTTGATGTAACTTAAAATGTAGGAAAGAAAATTTTTTGCATTGTGATTTTTACATTTTGAGAATGAAATAATCAAAATATTAAGAATGGTACATTCTGATAGGAAGTCGAATGCTTTTCAAACAAAAACTCTTATATAAATCTTGTATGTCTAACCGGTATAAAGTTTGTGATAGTGATTCCTCTTTCACAAATACTCCCACACTCTTGTACACCGTTTGAGTTCTTTTCCTCGATCGCGACGGGAAATCGAGAAAAGAATATCAACGATAACGATCGATAAGCATAGATCTGTCGTCGAAACGTTCAACGCGAAAATCAACAAACACGTAGGTTAAGTTAACACGCCTTGTATAAGCGAACCCAATATCTTGTATCGAGCGATATCTATTGAGGATTAGGTTAAGTGTAGGGATCGTAGGGTCGATAACTAAGACCATTCGGGAGGAGGCGAATTTGGCGAGATCAAGGGGCGAGTAGCGACATCCGTCGTAGACGGCAAGGACCACCGTTCGGAGCACTCCCGTGCAGAAATTTAGTCCGGGCTCTCTATCGGCCCCGGCTAACTTTCCTGGAGTAAATCCGGGGCCTGTATAGAAAATGTAACCTAGCCCTGTATAGGGTTGTCACACTCTGTAAACAAGGATCTTTACAGGATACCTTGTCAGGGCCTATATATTTTTTTTCATTTATGTCCGGAGTATATTTTAATGGGCCCTGGATGGCCCTGTGTACAACCAATATATCTTGGCGCTTATTTAGAGAATTAACCCTCAGCGGGTACTCTATACTGTTTGTCCCGATCCGGGTACTCTGGGTCTGTGAGACCCGAGCGATTTTCAATCGCTTATAACTCGGAGCCAAATCATCGTAGGGAGACGTTTTTTTTTTTTAAATCCATCGCCAGAATCTCAAAAAAACGAATGCGTGATCCATTTTACTCCAAATCTAAAGGTTTTCTTAATATTTAACAAAATACAAGGAAACCTTTCGAAAAAAATTTTTTTTTTCAAATTGTAAGAAAATGAAAAATAAAGATAAATTAATTTTAAAAACGGTTTTTTAAAGCTTAAGTGTTGTACTTTAAGGCTGTATAGGTCATTTTTCGATTAAATTAGGATAAGCGATTTATTTTTGCGATTGAAAGTTAGTATTTTTTACAACGTATTTTTCATATATACACGGCCATTATCTCTAGAAAATTTGCAAAAAAAATTGTTTAAAAAATTTTTTAGCCTACCTTATCATAAAATAAGATATATATACACGCGCGCACACACACACACACACACACACACACACACACACACACAGAGAGAGAGAGAGAGAGAGAAATGTGTGTGTGTGTGTATGTATACACGGGAACGTTACAATATATATATATATATATTGTGACGTTCCAGGGTCCTCCTCGTCCCTCAAACGTCCCCTTTTTCCAAAAATACCATCCTTCAAAGGCCCCCAGCATTGCGCAAGGCCCCTTTGAAGGAAATACCCGAATCCAAAATCAAATAATTCTTTAAAGCCTCACCACCTTTTCTTTATAACTCACTCACTAAACTTAAGTTTTTCTTAATTTTTTTTTTTTCTTTCATTAAAACTTATTAATAAAATATAAATTCACTTTGAAAAGAAAACAGCTCATAACAAAGGTTATGAGTTGTTACTAACCACAACAATCAGCCCTTTTCTAACACCATGCTCGATGATGGATAAACAGGCTTGATTGGCTGTCCCTAATACAGCAGCGCCTAAATTATCTGAGGGCAATTACTAACACTAACGTTAGATCCTTCCTCGTCGATTAGAATAATCGATAAGGAAGAACGATTACTTTATCTTCGCGCCAGCAGCTTGAACTGAGGCGAAGATAAGACGGCAGCGCTGTCGCTGAACGGAAAAAGGTACTAACGTAAGCGCAAAAGCCGTTAGATACCTAGTGAAAATTTCCGTTACAGAATCTTCTCGTAGAAGATATAAGAAATTTAAAAATTTGAATCATTCGAGCCAATGAGTCCTTGCGATCCACACGGGGCAACCAATAGCGGTTGTTGAAATCCATAACTAGTCGACGCGCAGAGCGGATTCTTATAGCAAGATCCGAGTTTCTGTCAACGTCTTCTAGGAATAGCTCCCCCCGATGAAAAGCCAGCGTGGGGGTAGGCACCAGCTTGGGTTCAACGAGCCCCGGGTGGATATAAAAGGACCACATGTGCTTCATAGATTCAGATCGATCCTTTCCTCGATCAGAAATAGATCGTGAAAAGAATCCTCTCGCAAAGAGATCCCAAAGGCCCCCAGCATTGCGCCAGGCCCCTTTTGGAACTCTGCAAAGTTTCGCAAATCTCTGGCAGAGCGTCCAGGATTTGCATAAATTCAAGAACTCTATAAAAAGTAGACTGAAGGCCCCTGGCATCGCGCTAAGCCCCTTCAGGAAACTTAGAGCACTCTGAGAATAGAAATCTAGCTCAGAGTATTTTTTTTTTAGATAAATGTCAGAGGGCATAGCGAGAAAGCTCCCTTTGGCATTCCAAACCCATTAAATACCTCCCGAGCTAACTGAAGGCCCCTGGCATTGCGCTAAGCCCCTTCACGAAGCTCTTCTCCTAGAGAAAACCTTTCCTGAGTCCACTGGAGGCCCCTGGCATTGCGCTAAGCCCCTTCAGGAAGCTCTTTTCCTAGAGAGACCTCTCCTGAGTCCACTGAAGGCCCCTGGCATTGCGCTAAGCCCCTTCAGGAAGCTCTTTTCCTAGAGAGACCTCTCCTGAGTCCACTGAAGGCCCCTGGCATTGCGCTAAGCCCCTTCAGGAAACTCACCCATTAGAAAATCTCCTCTGGAGTCAACCGAAGGCCCCTGGCATCGCGCTAAGCCCCTTCGGGAAGCTCTTTCCCTCATATTCCATCCCAGGAGAGAATAGGGGAGCCAAACCTCGCGAAGGCCCCTGGCATTGCACTAGGCCCTTTCGTGCGGTGAGGGCGGCTCCTAAAGGACCCTATCCTTTTGAGCGCCCACTCTTAAAACCTAAAACCTAGTTAAAACCTATCTTAAATTCTCTGCAGAAGCCCCTGGCATTGCGCTAAGCCCTTCTGCGGAGATCTCCTATCCTGATCCCAGGAACGTCATCAAAAAGGGGACAAATTAAAGTACGCCCGTCCAGAACACGAATCCTTGATGCAAGACGCATTTCAGCGTCTCCACCTTTTCTCAAGGCCAATAGGAGGCGCTCGAAACGTCTCAATATATATATATATATTGTAACGTTCCCGACGCGTTATCCCGAATGTTCGAGGGTTGCATCGATCTTGCCGCCATGGTCCAAGATACTACCGACCCCTGGTACGAGAAGAGGCTCCAAGACGTCCAAAGGACATCATTTAAATTCCCGGACTGGAAAGTCACGGAAGGTCAATTATTTTATAACCGTCCGGACCCCCTTCTCGACCCTATCTTTCCCGACCTGGAAATTGGTTTTACCGAAACCCCTAAGGGAACGGGCACTCTTCGAGAGCCACAACACCCCTCAGGCCGGCCATATGGGAGTAGAAAAAACCTACCAGAGACTGGCAAGGGATTTCTACTGGCCCGGAATTTATAGAGATACTGCCAAGTATGTACAATCTTGCCTGACTTGCCAGCAAGTAAAGGTACCGCAGCATAAACCATACGGCGTAATGGGTGAGAGGTTCTTGGAGAGTCCTTGGAAGGTCGTCGCCACCGATGTGATGGGTCCTTTGCCACCCAGTAAAGGACAATACCGATACGTAGTAGTCTTCCAAGACTACTTTACTAAATATATCGAGTGCATCCCCTTGCGAAAAGCAACGGGAGAAACAATCAGTAAAGCTTTTGAAAAGCTCGTTATTCACAGGTCGGGGCAGCCTTCCTACCTTCTTATCGACAATGGTACCGAATTCTGTAATAAGTTTGTAGATAATATTTGTAAGACCTACCGTATAAAGCATTCTACCGTACCGCCCTACCACCCCCAAGCCAACCCGGTAGAGCGAGTTAATCGGGTTATAAAAACCATGATCATGACCTTTTTGAAGGGTGATCACCGAGATTGGGATGTCCACCTCCATGAATTCACGTTCGCGTACAATACCGCTACGCATTCCTCTACTGGAGTCTCTCCAGCTTTTATGAATTTTGGTAGACATCCCCCTCTCGCTAACAGATTGCTGGATCAATTGGATCCCCCAACCCGATTAACTCCCTCTGACCCGGAGGTCTGGAAGGACCGATTAAAAAGGTTATCGGCCCTCCGCGATTTGGTGAGGAGCCATTTAGACACGGCCTCGGCGAAACAGGCCGAATATTATAACCGGCACCATAAAGAATTTTCGATAACTATCGGCATGAAAGTAATGCGTAAAATGCATTATTTATCTTCCGGAGCCGAATACTTCGCTGCGAAGTTGGCTCCGAGGTACCTTGGGCCGTATACCGTAGTTGATATTTTATCGCCTACCGTAGTAAATTTAGAGGATCCGGATGGTAACAAGATCAACCGCATCCATGTGTCTGACTTGAAACCTTTTCACGTGCCGGATTCAGAACCTTCCAGACCTACCCCTGATACTTCTTACCGCGAAACCTCGTTATTGGGCGAAAGTCCCGATAAAACACCCCTTACCGAACCCCTAACTGCCAAACGACCCAGAGGTCGCCCCAAAAGGAAAGTAAATTTACCCCCTCCCATACCGGATGAACCCCTACCGGACCCGAAATGACCTCGGGGTCGCCCCCGTAAAACCACCGAACAAGAACCCATACCGCCTCCATCTCCCAGACGCTTAAGGTCTAGGAGAGCCCCCTAATGGAAATGTAACCCCTAACACCCCCTACCGTTAACGAATGCAAACACCCTACCGTACAATTCATTAGTGATAACTTCTTTTTGTTATTTTCGATTACTTTTCATAATAAATAGAATACGGAGGAAACCTCCGTCCCCTCTTTCATAAGGATGCTGTCTTGTTCATTACACCCACTTCCAAAAACCCACTCCTAATAAAATCATGTTTCCGTGACGCTGCATGACAATTGGGATTGGTGACGGACTGGAAGGTCGCGAGTACGCTCCCTTTTAAGTGGGGGGGAGTTTGTAACGTGGCCATTTGGCCGCGTTATCAATACGCGCTGTTATGAACAGATATAGTGTCCAGAGATCTCCCCGAAAGGGCTGGGACAAAAATATTAATCATATTTTTAGATTGTTATAGAGCAGGGCGAAGGAAGCACAATCCCCAATCCCCATTTTCCTTACCTCACGCATTCCTACCGCCTACCTATCACCGTGACGCTCCGGAAGAAAAGGGACCACATACCGGCAGATCCAGCGGAATTGGACAGGACTCCATCCTCGACCAATGGGAGGACCTCACGCTACCGACGAGAAGTCATCGATCAAGATCCACCACCCAGGGGGGCAGCACTATCCACGCTAGGAATTGCCAAAGGGCCCTGGGTGGGGGGATAGAGGATCGCAACTGAGGAAGAACTCAGAGATCTTTGGACCGTCATCCAAAAACCGTCGCGCGACTGTTATTTCGAGATTCCCTTTTTTTTGTGGGACATAGATTTGTGGAAGACCCGCAAAGATTTGGAGGGACCCCCGTCGTTTCCCTTCTTTGGCGGAGACGACCCTTGTGTGGGAAGGACGAGAGTTCGGCTGGGGAACGGCACACCGACGAGGTTGGTCACCAGCTTCTATTGTCCGGGCGTCACGGACCTCCCTCATGTTCCTCTACCTTTTTTTTTTCCTTACGCCTGTGATTTTTCTAGCTCCCCTAACTGAGAGATAGCTTTCCCTTATCGCCTACAAGTTCCGTGCTTCCTTACCGCGATTCTTTTCTTTCTTTTTCTTAACTCTTCTTTTTGTGAGTCCCAGGCCCTTTCGGCTGCGGGCCATTTTGGGGCCACATTCTTTTGTTTCTCCGCCTACCGAGGCGACGTTTTGTTTTTGCGAAAGCTTTTCTTTTTGCTTCTTTTTCTGGTCGTTGTCACCTTTTTAATTTAATAAATTAAATTAAAAACCGATTCCCGCGTGAGCCTCTGTTTTTGCCCTCTTTCTTCCCTCTTGTTTTTTCTCCAGGGCACGGAGGCAGAACCCCCTTCTGGGACTCTTGTTCCCGGCACCTAGCCGTGCCCCCTCGTCTTGCTTTGCGGGCTGATCGGTTCCCCCATTGCCGAGGGCCACCCCCTCGGCTGGCGCCCATCTTCCGATTTCGCACCCCTGGACTCCCCTTAAGGGACCCCAGGAAGGGAAACCGATCAGGCCGAAAGAGAGGACGAGCGAGGAGTTTGGGGCGGAAAGTCCGTCACAATATATATATATATATATTGAGACGTTTCGCTTTTACGTCACGATTTATTTCTCCCACCCTTGTGGTGGTCGTGCGTGCGAATTAGTCTTAGAATAAGGTTCGTGTACTGGACGGGTGAAAAAGAGCGAATAACTTAAGATCTGCAATCGATAAAGAGCGCGATCTTCTTTACCGGTAAGGACTTAATTCTAAAGTAAGAGTTGTGTACGTGTGTGTGATCTGTAAAAATTTCTCTTCCTTTAAACTAGAAAATAGAAATTAATAGGAAGTCCGTAAGATGACTTCCGGTTTTCTTTAATTTATTTTTCCCTCACCTCTTGCCGTGCTGGGAGCCCCGTAAGAGGATTTGGGATCCCTAGGGATAGGGATAATAGAAGGAAATCAGGTTCCTTTAGAAATCGAAGGGGCTAGGCGTAGTGCTAGGAGCCTTCGATCTCTTAAATCCTCTACGAGGGGCTAGGCGTAGTGCTAGGAGCCTCGCAGAAGAATCGAGTATCCCTAATTTTAGGGATTAGGAATAGGAACTAGGTTCCTCTGGGAATCGAAGGGGCTAGGCGTAGTGCTAGGAGCCTTCGATTCCTTTAATCCTCTACGAGGGGCTAGGCGTAGTGCTAGGAGCCTCGCAGAAGACTTGAGAATCCTTAGTTTTTAAGGATAAGATTGGAACTAGGTTCCTCTCAGAAACAGAAGGGGAGGATTCGTTGGAGTTCCTTTCTTCTGTCCTAGGTAGATAATCTCTTCTTGGGCTTCAGATGTCACAGGCCTCTTCCTTCCCGTAGGGATTCGGGTGCGGGAGTATTTCCTGACCGTGGGGTCGGGCTCCTTCTCTCCCAGGTATATTATCTCCTCATTTTTGTTCCTGAATTGGGGTAGGTTGACTTTCTCGACTTTTATGATCGTTGGTTTTTTTAGTATTTCGTCGATCTTCTCCTCGATTTCTTGGTGGATTTTCTTTTCCATGATTTCTTTTTCCACGTGCCGCAGGACCCCGGATAATTTGAGTAGGCACTCCTCCACCTGGTTGCCTTTGTGTTTCTTGCCCCTAAACATTGGAGCTGGGAACCGGTGTCTTTTTCTTGTTCCCATTATAAGTGTGCGGGGAGTGATTATTCCATCCCCTTGTTCCTCCAGGGCCGAGTACGTTTAGGTTGATTTATGCATGTCGTACGTTTCACGATTTTCGTTAGACTAATTTATTAAGAGTAGATTTCTTTCCTTTTATAAGCTTTCCGTTTGTTTTGATTTTAAGTCTTGGTTTGACCTCTAGCTTTCTTTCTATCAATTGGTTTTCCAACGGAAATTTCGCTTAACTCTTTTTCTCCATATCATGTTCTTATTTCCTTTTATGTTACATCCTTAATCTCATTATTTATTTATTTATTTATTTTTTTTTTTTAAGTGTCTCGACCGAAATGTAGCCTTCAAATAAATCTTATTAGAATTTTCTAGAATTAATTTCATTCTTATTTCTACGAAGAGAAAATAATTTATACTTATTTAGCTTAATAAATTTTTTTTTTTAGAAAAAATAATTTATTTATTTACTTATTTTTTTTTTTTTTAATGGTTGCATCCGCACGATTCCTTTTCCAATATATAATAATGTTTTTCATTATTTATTTTTAATATTAACTCCTTTTCCTGGAAGTTTATTGTTGCTTTCGTTTTTTTGAAAAAATTCATCCCAAGGATACAATTTTCTTCCATTCCTGGGGCGATCATGGCCCATATTTTTATTTTTGCGGCCCCTAATTTAATTTCCACGTATACTTTTTTAGTTGAATTATTCTCGTGGAATAGGCCACTTATCTTTTCTCTATCAAAGAGAGTTAAAGTTTCCTTGAAGACTTTTCGGTAGTTTTTGCTATAAAATACTTCCGAAATCAAGGAGACTTGAGACCCTGTGTCAAGAAGCGCCGAGGTGGTCACCTCTCCGATCTGGATTGGGACCGTTGGACTCATAGTCCCGATATCCATGTCTTCGAACGCTTCGATTATTTCTTTATCGAAAGTTTTGTGTGTCATTTTGTTCGATGCCAACTGATCCCGATCGAGTCTGGATCCTCGATTAAATAGGGTCGTTTTTACCCCTACTCTTATTAAAAAATCCCTACTCTAGGGTTTCTATCCCTACTTTTGACAAATTATCCCTACTTTCGAATTTTTGTCCCTACTTTGTAGTTTTTGTCCCTACTTTTATCAAATTATCCCTACTTAGCAGTTTTTATCCCTACTTTTCTTTAAAATAAGGTTTAAGGTCCTGTACATGGTACATCCCTCTCTCTTTTTCGGAATTCATGTGTTGTAGGATGTAGGTGGAGGATTTTATTCGGTTTTTTATCCTATAAGGTCCTTCATAGACCGACATGAATTTAGCGATTCTTTTTGCGCTTGGATTCAATACGTTTAGGGCTTTTGCTAATACTAAATCTCCTTTTTTAAATTCTTGAAATTTATGTTTTTTATTGTATTTCGCAGCTGCTTTGCCACGTATCGATTTAATCGATTCCTTCGCCAATTGGAGTTTTAATTCGTACGGTGTTTCTGGATCGAGTGGCTTCAATTGGAACCATTTTGCCCAAGGCCGTTTTGGTTTTTTATTTAACTGGATTTCCACCGGAGTGAATTTCGTCGTTTCATGCTGAACTTCGTTTATGCATGACTCAATCACAGGTAACCATTTTATCCAAGTTGTATGATTGTCCTTTAGCATGATTGTCCTTTAGGAATGTTCGGAAGAACCTTCCTAATTCCCGATTTACTCGTTCCACCGGGTTTGCTTGTGGATGTCTTATTGACGTGTGGATTACTTGTATTCCATTCTGCTGGAGGGTTTTTCTCCAGGTTGCTGATGTAAATTGGGTTCCAAGGTCGGATAAAATCCTTCGAGGTTTCCCAATGCGTTCCACGTAGTCGGAAAACATTGCATCCAACGTAGCTTGTGCCGTTGCCTTTCTCAGAGGGTACAATCTTACGTATTTTGAAAATACGTCTATAACGGCTAAAATGTACTTGTGTCCTTCTTCAGTTGTTGGAAGTGGTCCACAGAAATCTAGGGAAATGAGATCCAATGGTTTTTCCGGTACAATTATTTCCCGATTTCCAAAAGATCCTGCTGTATTGTATTTATTCCTTTGGCATGAATCGCACGATGCCAGGGTTTGTCTGATTATTTTGTGCATTTTTGGGATATTGAAGTCTTCTTTGAGGATGAAGTAGCATTTCTTTGCTCCAATATGTCCATAAATTTCGTGACATTCCTTTATTAATGTTTTTGCATGTTTTTTAGGTATTACTGCTTTCCAATTTGTCCCAATTTTTTCAAAGAGGACGTCCTCGATAATTTGATGTCTTTCGAAGTTTGATGGATTATTCTTGACCTTCTTTTTGATATTTATTATTTCTTTTTCTTCGTCTTGCGACTGTCCTAGGTGAGTCATTAGTTCTTTGAATTCGTTTGACATTCTTTTTGCTAATTTATTTAGCGTTATTCTATCACCTAATCTTAGTTCCTGTTGCTTTGTGATATTTTTATCCATTTCAGGTCGGCTCAGGATGTCCGCGACCTGATTGAGCTTACCAGGACAATGCTCGATTTCCAAGTTATAATCTTGGATTGCCAAGATCCATCTGGTCAGTCTGGAGTTGACCAGTTTGCATTTTTTTCAAAAGATGAGGGCATTATGATCTGTTATGATCTTAATTCGAGCCCCTAATAGGTAGGTTCGGAATTTTTGAAGGGCCCATACGATACTCAGGAGTTCTTTCTCCGTGGTAAAGTAGCCCACTTCTGGTCCCTTTAGGGTTCTGCTTGCAAAACAGATGACTTCATGTTCATCTTTTTCGTTCTTTTGAAAAAGCACTGCACCTAGTGCATATTCGCTGGCGTCTGTCTGCAAGAAGTAAGTCTTCTTGTGGTCAGGGTACTGCAGAATGACTGCTTCGCAGAAATTTCTTTTTGTTGCTTCGAACGCTTCAGCGTGCTTTTCTTCCAATTTCCATCTCGTACCTTTTCTGACAAGGTCTAAAAGAGTGGTTATTGTTTGGGCATGTTTGCTGGTAAATTTCGTATAAAAATTTACCAGTCCCAAAAATCCTCTCAGTTGTCTTATATTTCTTGGTGTTGGAAATTGGTGTATGCTCTCTATTTTTTCTGGATCCGGCCGAATGCCTTCTGGCGTAAGAATATGGCCAAGGAATCTAACTTCCTTCCTGAAAAATGAGCATTTTTTGAAGCTTATCGTGAGTCCAAATTCCCGTAGTCGATGGAAAAGACTGTCTAGGTGTTGTAAATGTTCCTCGACGGATCCTGAAATGCACAGCATGTCGTCTACGAAGTTTATTATGTGATCCCCTATGTTTCTTAATACTGGCTCTAAGCCTCTAACTAGACTCGCGGTACTAGTTTTTAATCCGAAGGGGGTTACATTAAACTCGTAACATTTTCCACAGTGTGTAAAGGCTGTGTATTTTCTTGATTCAGGATGCAAAGGAACTTGCCAAAAACTTGTGGTCAGATCTAGGGTAGACATAATCTTGACACCCTTGCATTGTTGAAACAGTAGTTCTGGTGGCTGCATGCATTCGTTGTCAGTCACCAGTATCTTGTTTAATTGCCTTGCATCTAGGCATAACCTGACACTTCCGTCTTTCTTAATGACAGTCACCATAGGATTCACATATGGACTCCTTGATGATCTGATTATCTTCAAAGATTTCATTCTTTCTATTTCCCTATTGACTGCTTCCCGATATGCCATGGGTATTGGGTAGGACCTTGCCCTGAAGGGCTCATGGGGAATTACCTGAAGACGATGTTGGTATCCCTTCAGT
The DNA here is from genome assembly GCA_949825005.1 of Gasteruption jaculator. Lineage (NCBI taxonomy): Eukaryota > Metazoa > Arthropoda > Insecta > Hymenoptera > Gasteruptiidae > Gasteruption > Gasteruption jaculator. Next base: position 4,347,781 of record OX463762.1, read on the forward strand.
CTCCCAGGTCTTTTATCAAATACCTCCATGTGTTTTTCTAGCAACTGGCTAAATTGTTGTTGTTGTTCCTTACTCAGATTGTCGCATTCTTGAGTGGTTTTCAAAATTTCTTCTCTTGTAGGAAAGAAAATTTCCTCGTCCTTCGTTATTTCTCTAACGGCGTGTGTGGTTTGATATTCTTCTTCATTCAAAACCATCTCCACGACTGGACTTATGCGATTCTGAGCTTTTAGCCATAATTGGGAAGTTTCCAAGTTTATTATTGTTTTTTCTCTTGTCAAGAAATCGATTCCTAAGATGCATTTTGTTGTTAACTTAGGTATTATCAATAATACGATTTTGGAGGTGAAATTTCCTATTTTTATTTTGGCAAAAATCTGCTTCTTGATCTTTGTAGCTCTTCCTGCAACTGCTCCTTTGATTTTCGTGTTGCAAATAGGTAGAGTTGGAACTTTTTCAAAAATAACTTTATTATTATTAAAAAGTTCTTCGGAAATTGCCGAAATTTCACTTCCTGTATCAATCAGGGCTTTTATTCTAATTCCTTCGATCTCTATTGGAATAATTGGGGATTTTTCGTCCCGTTTTCTTGGAATTTCGGTTTCTTCCAATAGTTCTTCACGAGTGCCTCTCCCTGTGAATAGCGTCGTGTTCATTATAGGGAGGATTCGTGACACGACGCTTCGTCGTTTCCCTGATCTTTTGTTTCCTCTATTTCTGAGTCCAGATCCGAGTCTATTTCCTCGATTATTGCTCGGACATTCCTCTGGGTTTTATTTCCTGGGTTAAAAATCTTTTTCTTTTCTGGTTTCTTCCAATCTTGCGAAGTCGATGGTTTTGGAGACTTCGTGGCGTCTTGTTTTTCTAAACTTTTTACGCCAAAAGACTTTCCGGTCGTCGGTGTCCATTTTGTTTTGTTTTTCATGTCTATGTTTTTGTTCCAGGAGGGTTTACTCTCTCTTGGTGATTCTCTTTTGCTGTTGAGTAAACCTCCCTCATCAAATCTCTCGAGTAGATCCAGGAAATCGTTCATCCTGTCCAATCCTCGGGCTAAGACCGCTGTTCGGATGTCTTCGGAGAAGTGCCTTGCTAGATTTTTAATAATTTGCTTGTCGGTAGGTGGTGGCACCAATTCTTTGGCTGTTGCGATTAATTTAAGGGCATATTCGACCCTTCCTGCCTTTTTGTTGGGATCATAGAATCCAAATTCGATTTCTTCTTTAGCTTTGTGCTGCTTCTCCTCATTCCAATATCGCTGTTTAAAAAGTTCTTCAAAATCATCTAATGTGTCAACTTCTCTTTCGATCAGTGACCACCAATCTTTGACTGACCCTGACAAACTTTGCGAGATTAATACTCTAATGTCATGGTGTCTCCCTAGCGCTGCATAATATTTCCTAAGGTCTCTCAAGTACCTTATTGGTCTTTCCGCTGCAGCATTCTTGAAGGTTGGCAAGCTTAGCTTTGGGTTTCCCCATAGCTTAGGCTCACTTCCAGTTGACCTGTTTGTATTTGTATTTATTCTTGTCGATTCCCTTGAGATGGCACCAGCAAAGCCATTGGTTGGATAATGGTTTTCCGCTCGTGGCGTTCCTGTTTCCAAATGCGTGTGGAATTCCGATATGGATCTTCTCACGCTTTCTTCAACTTTTTCTTGGTGCTTTTGCAATTTTCCATCGATGGATTGATGAAAGTTTTCCAATTGCTGATTAAATTCTCTTTTCATCTGTCTTAGAATTTCAATCATAGTTCTTTCCTGTGTTGCTGGATTTGGTGGAGTCTGTGGGTGGGGCAATCCAGTTGTGAATCCCGGTATCCTTCTTGGGGATACTCCTGGAGGATCATTCCTGTCTTCAGGGCTGGAAACATACCCTCCTCTTGCTTCATCTTCTTCCATTTTTATTTGTTAATTATTATCTGGTTTTAATCCTATTCTAATTAGTTTTTAAAGTATCAATTTGTCTAATTTGCTTAATAATTTCAAACCCGTCCCTGTTCGGGCGCCAATGAGACGTTTCGCTTTTACGTCACGATTTATTTCTCCCACCCTTGTGCTGGTCGTGCGTGCGAATTAGTCTTAGAATAAGGTTCGTGTACTGGACGGGTGAAAAAGAGCGAATAACTTAAGATCTTCAATCGATAAAGAGCGCGATCTTCTTTACGGGTAAGGACTTAATTCTAAAGTAAGAGTTGTGTACGTGTGTGTGATCTGTAAAAATTTCTCTTCCTTTAAACTAGAAAATAGAAATTAATAGGAAGTCCGCAAGATGACTTCCGGTTTTCTTTAATTTATTTTTCCCTCACCTCTTGCCGTGCTGGGAGCCCCGTAAGAGGATTTGGGATCCCTAGGGATAGGGATAATAGAAGGAAATCAGGTTCCTCTAGAAATCGAAGGGGCTAGGCGTAGTGCTAGGAGCCTTCGATCTCTTAAATCCTCTACGAGGGGCTAGGCGTAGTGCTAGGAGCCTCGCAGAAGAATCGAGTATCCCTAATTTTAGGGATTAGGAATAGGAACTAGGTTCCTCTGGGAATCGAAGGGGCTAGGCGTAGTGCTAGGAGCCTTCGATTCCTTTAATCCTCTACGAGGGGCTAGGCGTAGTGCTAGGATCCTCGCAGAAGACTTGAGAATCCTTAGTTTTTAAGGATAAGATTGGAACTAGGTTCCTCTCAGAAACAGAAGGGGCTAGGCGTAGTGCTAGGAGCCTTCTGTCTCTTAAATCCTCTACGAGGGGCTAGGCGTAGTGCTAGGAGCCTCGCAGAAGACTTGAGATTTCCCAAGTACAGGATAATGATCCAGGAAAGGAAATTATCAGGACTTTGGGAATATTAGAGTTCTTTGGAGGAGCTGGCTTTTACCCCAGATCCCCGAAAGAATCTCCTAGTGAGATGTAATTCTGTATCGTTATGATAGCAGAATCAATCTGAGGATTTAGTCGATTTTGCCTCCTTTTATACTCTTCTCAGAGCGTGCGGAAAGCGCTATTTTCCCTTTCCATCGGTCTCTGTGCCGTGATTGGTTTTTCCTGACGGAGTTGGCTCATTTGAATCTCGCACGTTTCGTGTCTCATTGGAGTATTTCAAATGGCGCACCGTCAGTAGCGCAGTCCGCGCCTGCTATAGGCTGCTCAAGAGTTTCAAGGGGCACTTAGACACGCCCTCAATTGATTCCGCATCATGACTCTCGGTTAACGGATTTTTCGCTTAACCGATGTCATAACGAATTTTTCTGTTATCGTCGTAACGACTTTTTTTCTTATCGTTGTACCGACTTTATTCTTTAATTTGAATTTGAATTTAGTTCTCTCAGACAGCACAGGCGCTACTGTAACAAGGACAGCCATCTTGCCTGATGTTGCATCATCGAGTAACAAAGGTAAAAAAGATAGCGTATGCAATCTATAACGTGCAAAGTGCAAGGTGCATGGTGAATGCAGTTCTGTGCTTTCTTTAAAAAAAAGACCTGTGCTTTTTTTAATTGGATAATTCGTGCTTTCTTTGAGGGTTTGTTTATTCTATTTAATACTAATTTTTAATATTAATTCTTATCAAAAGATTTTCCTTAGCCTCAAAACATTGCATGTTTGGTTTTGAGGTTATGTCCTTTGTCTCGTCACTGATTCTTTGAAGTATTTCACAGAATCAGTGTAATTTATCAATTGTTACTGTGAAAAATGTCTAATGAGCTCATTATGTGAGCTCATTATTATAATTTGCATGCAGATTCCTCATCTGGTGAGTTGAATCTGCAGCTTTGTTCGCCTCAGAACGGCATCCGTTTTGAGGTTATAGAACTTTACAATTATAGTTGTTTTAATTTTAATTGTTTCTCAATCTTAACTGTTTTAGATCAGTTGGATCATAAACAATCCAACTAATCAATGTAGTTCCGGTGAATGAATTGATGTTAATTACTCAATTCATTCACCTGTCATCGATTCGACTCATCGAGTGAGTCGAATCCTCTATTTTATTTTCCTCGGATCAGGTGCATCTCGAGGTTATTTTACTTACTTCAATCATCATGGATCGTTAGATCAATGATGATCGAAGCTTAAAGATGTTCATTATTACAATTTATTTATTTAGTATTGGTTCGACCCATCGAGCGAGTCGAACCCTCTATCATGCTTTCCTCGGATCGGGTTGTACCTCCGTCTCGAGGCTATTTTCTTGTTCAATCATCATGGACTTTCATATCAATGATGATTGAACTTAAAAGAATATTCAAGAATTGTCATTATTATAATTATTAACGTTTCAGCAAGTTCGACTTGCCGGAACGTTACAATATATATATATGGGGCATTCCACGCCAAATCGGACGGTTCGTAAAATTTTGATTTTTGATGTCCTCAATTTTCTGATATTTTTTAGTACCTACCGAAAAACCCTTCCTGGTAAATTTGAGATTTTTTTGATTACCCGTTTAAAAGATAACAAATTTTTAAAAAAATCGCTTTTTTTTTTAGTTTTTTGCTGATACCTTCTTCAATAATGGTCCAAATTTAAACTTTTTTTTTTCAAAATTTTTGATTTTTCATGTACTCTTTAGAAAAAAATATAAAAAAAATTGTTGAAGCATTTTTGAATAAGATTTTTGAGTTTAAAATTTTTAATCTCATTTTCCAAAGTGATTGCATATTTTGATTTTCGTCAAAATTTGTTATAGCAAACTACTACTCATTCCACAACTTTTCAGGCTGGTTCGATCGTGGGACCTCCAAAGCTATTATTTTTTTTCGATTTTTGAAAAATTTTTTCTTTCTATTAATCATTATGAATATCAATTTCCGTTACTGTATATTGTTTTTCTAATTATTTTTTAATAATTTCTACAGTTTATAATGGTAAAAAGGTGATTAAAATCAATTAATAGTCGTTAAATCAATTTATAATCAATAAAACAAAAATATTTATTTATTTTCGTAATTTTTTGAAAATTTTACATGTGCGGGCATCATTTGAACCAGAATAATGTTTAACTCGTACATTTCCGCTATCCATTGGAACAGCTGAATGAATTTTGTGCGTTCCTGCAATTATCTTATTGTTAGCTGTTTTGTATCTCAAATCTAATTTTTTCCGTTGCATTTAAATAATTCTGTTCAGGTGAAATATTACGGCAATATTTGGCAAATTTATAACAAATACTTTATAACAAAAAGTAACATTGAAAATTCAACCCCAATCAGATTTTTCAAAAAATTACCGAATAAAATAGATATTTTTTTTATTGATTATAAATTGATTTAACGACTATTGATTGATTTTAAACACCTTTTTACCCTCATAAATTGTGAAAATTATTAAAAAATAATTAGAAAAATATACAGTAACGGAAATTGATATTCATAATGATTAATAGAAAGAAAAGTTTTTTCAAAAATCGAAAAAAAATAATAGCTTTGGAGGTCCCACGATCGGACCGGCCTGAAAAGTTGTGGAATGAGTAGTAGTTTGCTATAAAAAATTTTGACAAAAATCAAAATACGCAATCACTTTGGAAAATGAGATTTACAATTTGTAACTCAAAAATCTCATTCAAAAATGCTTCAACAATTTTTTAATATTTTTTTCTAAAGAGTACATGAAAAAACAAAAATTTTGAAAAAAAAAAGTTTAAATTTGGACCATTATTGAAGAAGTTATCAGTAAAAAAATTTAAAAAAAGCGATTTTTTGAAAATTTGATATCTTTTAAACGGGTGATCAAAAAAATCTCAAAATTTACCAGGAAGCGTTTTTCGGTAGGTACTAAAAAATATCAGAAAATTGAGGAAATCAAAAATCAAAATTTTACGAACCGTCCGATTTGGCGTGGAATGCCCCATATATATATATATAGAGTTGCAATGGTAAAGAAAGATAAAAATCGAGATATATTATTTGAAAAGTATTTATTATCTGAAAACTATTATCATTATAACATTGTAATTATTTTTTACATATCGGTAGTTGAACAAGCAGAACAAATTTTAGATGTATGTTCGGTCTTCTTCTTACCCAGAAGAAGCATCATTTTCGTAAACTTCCTCCTTGTTACGGTTCTCGATTGCTGCCAACTCAGCGGCGGATCGCGTGCGAGACCGCGTCTCCATTTCTGCCTTAAAAAAAAACTAAGCTATTAAAAAATTTTGTTCACGCGCACTATATATTAAAACATATATTTTTACATTATTAAGTAATTTAAATATAAATTCTAAATAATTATAATTTTTTCATAAAACTTACTTTCTGACACTACGGGTTGTAACCGGGGAACCTCGGGAGCGGCTTCCCGGCACAAACTGACACCCTTTCCCGAGAGATTCAAAGCCAGAAGGGCGCCAGGGACTTTTTAACCTTCTAAAAGTCCCAAAGGACTCTCCGAAGCAACCCAAAAACTATAAAACCCAAAACCGACTATCTCTTATCTCCGGGACGTGAAGGTTCCGCCACGACTCCGCCGACTGCCGACCTAACCTGAAAAGAAAAGGTCAACCCACAGGAAAATCCCCCAAATGAATAAATCCCAAAATTCGTAATAATATAGACTTTAATATAAACAAAAAGAAATAATAGTAATAATAACAATAATAATGTCGGGAAAACCCCTTTAGCAATTCGGGTCCTGTTTCGCCACGTGGTCCCCAACTGGACCCAACCAAAAACTAAGTGGCGAAACCAAAATGAAAATCAAAAAGGACCAATCCGAATGGAAAAAAAACAAAAGAAAATAGTCGCCTTCAAATATATCCGAAAATCAAATACAAAAAGAAAGAAAGGGGGAAGCCAAATCCGAAATGTTCGAAGTTCGAAGTCAATCTGGATTCGTAAGCCACCCAGGCAACGAAACCAAGATGGTGACTCTAACGGTCGAGTGGACAACGTGGTTCCCACGCAACCGACCGAACCAATCCTTTCAAAATGTAGCGTAGCTTTCTCTCTTCCTTACTATCTCTAAGGTCAAGAGAAAAGCTCGCTCTATAACCAAACTAAAGCCCGCGGGCACTCACCAACCGAAATACCGAATCGAACTCCCACGTATCAAAGGAAAGAATCCCCGGACTCAATGCGTCCAAAATGTCCGCTTCCACAAGCCTTCGTGTCGTGACGCCGTCCAAGGGAGAAGTGCCGATCTTCTTCTTCTTCATCGTCTTCATCCTCGGGGCGTGGCTGCGCTTGCGCTGTCCTGCACTCCTTTACTTGGCGATAAGGAGGTGCTGCCACTGATTAGGAATCGGTACCTTCCTGGTTACCGATCGTCCTTGCTTCCCGAGATTCCGACAGATGTCCCAACCGATGTTCGTTGACCGATGGCGAGTGATTCCAATGGTGAGTGCCCTATTGGTTGGTTATTCTCCGATCGACAAGACGAACCAATCGAATCCTATGGCTTCCCCTATACGCTGATTATCGCTACCTTATATCTAAACTTATCCTAAGCTTAGCCTAAGGGATCTAGCCCTTTACACGATTCCGTAGCCAAGATACATACCGATCCAACCGACTTGACGTCTCCTCTGGACGGGTATGTTCCGAAATAGACACTTGTAACGTAGCGTGCGAAACGCCACGTTACAGGGTACTCTGGGTCCAGGAGACCCGAATTGAATTTTTCTATGCTCCGTAGGTTACGTTGCACTGGAATGGCACGAGTGCTCCCTCGATTTGGCACACAAAGAAGGATTTTTCCCCGCTATAACGAATCCCCCTCCCCTGCGCCCCTCCGAGATATTCACATATACGATTTTGCGCTCGGGTCTGTCAGACCCAGAGTACCCGCTCAGGGTTAAAATTCGAATACTTGTGAACCATATTTATTAGAATTTATTTCAGGTACAAATCATATTTTTCAGCAAATGTTTCCATTGTGAGCTTTTTAGTTTTTACTTGCATACATCGCTCCAAAGAATTTTTGAATGCTCGTATTTCGACGTATGACGTCGGAATTCATTTTCTGGCGTTATGATTTTCGGGTGTGACCTAAATAGAATTAATTGCTTCCCTTTTGAAAATCATCTTGGGACAATGAAGTCCATGCTTAGGACGCCCAACAAACCGTTGAAGCAATTCTGTCGCAGAAAAGGCGAAAAAGAAATGCTCCCGCAAAAACTTGTAGAATATCCAAATAAGTTTCAAATTGAGAAAAGCGTTATTAAAGAAGGGAGAGTGTATAGCTTAAAATTAAGATTAAATTTTTCGACCGTTAAACTACATGGACCGATTTGCACATATGCTGTGGCGATGCTTCATACATAATAAATAGTATATTACACTACAAGGGCAGAAAGTTTGAGATTCGTGCACTGCGCAAGATCATCTCGCGCAGTTCAAGGCTCTAAAACTTTCTGCCCGTGTGGTGTATACTATTTTTCTTTATATCCGGTCGAAAGTGCGTTTATTAATGAATTATCATTAAAAGTATGAAGGTAAATGTGTTTCAAATGACAGTCAATTGCGCGGCCATGTAAAACTTTCGTTCCTCGCTGCAGCGCCTCTGAGGGGATAACTCGAAGCTTTGATTTTTTCTCTATCTTTGTCTTACCAAGTGATGCATATATATTTGCGATGCCTGCCCGGCATTTGCAGCACGAGCGAAGCGAGTGCTGCTGGCCGGCGGCAGGCATCGCAACATACGCAAAAATGAAGTTTAAATTTATGGATTAAAATTTAATTAATCTTTTTTCAGGTCGAAACTGATTTTATTCATAAATTTTTTTATGTTAAGATATAATAATTTTATTTATTAATTTTTAATTGCAATTTAATTATTTTTTTAAAAATTAATACCCTAATTTAAGTAAAATTTATTATTATTTCATTTCATTATTTATTCATTTAATGGCTTCTGATTTTCGTTCAATTAAAATTCCTAAAATTTAGATGGTTATAAATATTAAAAAAGTTAAGTTACATCAAAATTTGTTTGATGATGAAATTAAATTAATTATTGGTAATATAAGGGCAATTTCAATGTCATGTTTTGTTTGTGTGTATCGCGCAGTCGCGTATTGCAGACCCCTTGAATTTTTCGCTCCTGGTATAACAAAAGACGCGCACGCAGATCTATCAATGCACAAATCTGAGGCTTTCGACGTCGAAATCGATGCAGGAAGAACGCACTTTCGACTAGGGTATAAAGAAAACATGATTTCTTACAATTATATTCGTCTCATGCCTTTCCTTAAATCTACACGCGAAATAAACTTTGCTTTTCGCAAACGGTCTAAGATGGACGACATGTACGGTAGAGGATATGCATTCTTCTTCGATACCGCATTTATTCTACGAAAATCTATACACAATCTATAGGAGCCATTAGGCTTCTTCACCATAATTATGGGAGAAGACCAAGGACTCCTAGAGGGCTCAATGATTCCCTTCGCTAACAATCTATTAATTTCCTTATGCATCGCCTCCTGAACTTTAGGGGACACCATGTAATATCGCTGTTTGATGGGTTTGTGCCCTTCAACATCGATATGGTGTGTCGCTAATGTCGTCGTCTCTCCTTCCTCAGGTAACGTTGGTAGTTCCTGATTCAGGAGAGTCTCTAAAATTTCTTTCTCGAAAGCTTCTAATGACGACAGTCCGCAACACGTGTCTGGTACACCAGTTTCCAGGCCTCGCAAATACTGGTACCAGACTTGCGAATCCGCGATACGCCAAAGATTCGATTCAGCATTTCTCCGAACACCAAAAATTCTCTCAAAGTCAGTACCTAAAATACAGTCAAACATTAAATTCGGAAAAATGCCAATCGAAATCATTTTTGTGACACTATCTATCTCTACTGGAAGTGTAATTTCTTCCCCTAAGCTTGTCACACTACCATCCGCTAACACTACCGAACGATAAGCTGGGTGCGTCTCAAAATTTTGGATTGCCTGGATTCGGTCGTACGCCAATGCACTAATATATGTTTTGCTTGATCCCGAATCCATCAATCCTTCTAAATAAACGCCCCCTATCTTAACTTGGATGAGGGGTTTCCCGATTTTCCCTACATCCATGTTCGCTAAACACTCTAAATCCTGCTCTAATCGGTCTGGCTCGAAGTTGACGCTACTGGTTCTGGAGTTTTCCTCAAATCTGCGGGCTTCGGGGGCCCGCTTTGCCCGTTTTTTGAACAACTCGGGCAATTATTCCGGGAACAATATCCTGATCTCAAAGGCTTCTTGCAAGCCGACTTAATGTGGCCTCTCTGGTTGCAATTCCAGCAGAGAGGCCCTCTAGATTCCGTGTTCGGAGACGGTTTCTCTACATACGCTAACGTTTCCTCTAAATTCGTATTCTTCGCTATCCTAGCTATATCGCTATACGTCGCTACCTTCTGACTAACTGGATTAGGGCGCGATTTTGTAGTCGGTTCCGAGTTCTGCACCACCGCAACGGAACTCTTATTCCGCGATTCGTATAATTTGGGATTGTACTCAAAAGTCGACAATCCCTTCACGCTATTTGCCGTAGGTGGTGACTTATACTCGGAATCAAGAAGCCACACTCTCTCTAATTCGCGACCTTCGCGCGCTAATCCTTCTAACGAAACAAATGATTTTCTTTTAATGCCTGCTCTAAATTCAGGCCTCAAGCAAGAATAAATATGTTCCAATTGTTCCTCTACCGGGGGTGGCGGTGTCAACCTTCTATAGAGCCCCTCCATACAGATTAAATAATCTGTAATGGGCTCTAGAGATCCTTGAATTCGCACCCTGATACGTTCTCTAATATGTCGCTGAATGTCGACATCGCTAAACGTATCTCTAAATTTTACGAGGAACTCATTCCAGTTCCTCCACTTTATATTATTGTTACGATGCCACTGTAACGCAATACCCGTAAAAAGTAGTGACAGCGCTTCTAAAATTTCGCGATCTTCCATTCCGTAGAAGTTTCTATATTCCTCTAAACGCGATAGAAATTCTTCGGCCTCTAACCCCGCCACTCCGCTAAATTTAAAACCCCATTTCGAAACATCTATCTTCTTTTTGGGAACAGAGGTGTTCAAATGCGGGTTCTGACTTTCGAGAGAAATCGGCTCTACGCTATTGCCCTGTGGATTCGCGAATGTGGACGCAAACTGCACGTTACGCGAATTCAGCGGACTCGGAGTCTGCACGTTATCGCTAAAATGTACCGTAGGCGCTACCGGAGCTGCCGTAGGTACTGTTGTATACGACATAGGTGCAAAACTCGAAGGTTGCACCATCGAAGTGCTCCTAGCGCCACCAATATAAATGACATCGCTATTCCAATGTCCCGTGGACATTGAAGTAGTCACAGTCACAGAAGTACTAGTGGTAGTACTGACCGTGACTGGTACTTCAGTTACCGAACCACAAATATCCAAAATTTCTTTTTCAGCCTGTGTCGGCTCGCTAACGCTATTTATCGCTAATTCATCTAGGGGGCTCCATGGAACATTTTCACCAATACCACCTTGCCTGTAGAAGGCTCTGGTCAACCTATCTCGCAACTGTTTCTCGGAACCCTCCGGATTTAACCTCCAGCCGACTAAAATGGCCAAAAGTGCCGGGAGTGGGATATAGTTTACCCATCCACCCTGGGCATCACAATTGGATCCTTGTGGGTTATACCGCTCCGCCATAATTGAAAAAAAGATTTCAAAATTTTTATTTAAAAAGTTTCGCAAAAAAAAAATTAACCAAAAGAAAAAAGATATCGCAGACAGCAAGAAAAAAAATTAAAAAAAAAAGAAACTATCCAAAGTTAACCGTAAAGAACGCTAACTCACAGAAAGAAAAAAAAACTCCGTGAAGATAAATTATTCTCCAAAGGAACTCTAAAATAAAGATCCGCAAGGAAAACAAAACAAAATTGTTTTTTAAAAAAAATGAAAAAATAATCGTCGCAAAAAAAAAATCCACAAATGGAAAAAAAAGGAAAAAAAAACAAACTTCGCAAAAAAATGTATATATAAAAAAAATGTGTTTAATAAAAAAAAACTCCGCAACCGTTTCTGCGACGCCAAAGAGAAACAGAACAAAGGATTGTCGCTAATTATTTTCAAATTTGAAAATCCCTAACGACAATCTCTAATTCTCTCACAGCGTGAGAAAATTAACGACTTAAATTATCTCTTGAAATAATTCAAGTCAAGACACTGTAGGAAAGAAAAGGTAATGTTTACCTTTCATTCTTTGTTCAAGGCTGCTACTAAACACTACTGGTTCCGTTTCTCTAACGTATATTGAAATAATATTTCGCAAAGATGAAATATTATTTCAAATCAGGAAGATAACTTCAAAAAAACAAATAAGAAAACCCCAAAAATCATACGCAAAAAAAAACATTCATGTAAAAAAAAGTAACTGAAAAATTTACTCAACCAAAAAAACTAAAAAAAAATACTCAAAAAAAAAACTGCTTACGGGAAAAGTTGGAAAATTCCCCGAAAACGTTGGGCGCCAGTTGAAACGAGTTGCCTGCAGTGAGCAACCGTCTCTTTTGAGTTTTGCAACGATACGAATATCGTTGGAAAACTCAAGTTTCCCGACTCAAAAAAAAAAGAATCACAAAAAAAAAAGAAATATCTCTAATTTGGGCGCCAGTCGGTTTTTCCCGAAACCGACAAAACGACTCAACACAAAAAAAAAAGGAACTTACTCTAGCCCTAGCTCTGGTAGAGGGGCGTGTTCGACCAACTTTTCCCTGAAACTCAAAAATGGACACAACGACACAAAAACACAAAAAAAGGGCGCGAGAGAGAAAAAGAAATCACAAAAAAAAAATAGATCGCAAGAGAAATAAAAAAAAAGAAAAACCGTCTTTATTCAATAAATAAATAAATAAAACTCTTTCACTCTCTCTCTCTCTCTCACTCGCGACTCGGAAAAATAAAGAATAAGATTCCAAAAAAAAAACTACAAAATGGAAGGAAACCTCCACTCACCAACGCAAGAAAATAAAACCACCACAAAAAAAGAATATCGCAAAAATAGCCAAATATATTCGGTAAGGTGTTCGCGATGCCAATACAGGATCGTAAGTGAAGATCCGCTCCTTCGCAACGGTCCTCGATCCCTCAAATCTCTAGCTGACGTCACACCAGCGACATGACCGATAACGCCATCGAACCTGGCTCTAGATCACTCGATCTTTCGCTAGATAAGTCGTCAGGATCGGTAATCGCCAGGATGGTCAAGTAGAGCGATAATTAAAGTGCTCTACTTTGGCTTCATTATCCTTCGCAGATGGCTCTATCCTCTATCACGAAAAATTTTTGTTACGGGACTTTTCCGAGCGGGAATCTCATCCACTCTAAAGTCACCGTTCCCTCGATGGTCTCGCAATTCTCTCGGAGATTTCGCGATTTACGCCAAGGTGGTAATGGTGAGTGATAGGGTACTCCTTTCGCAATCGTTGAACGGAAAATTAGTCGCAGCATTCACACACTCACTCAAACAGCAAACGCAATAATCTCAACGAATTCGCTACCAAAGTAGCCGCAACAATCTCAAATCGCAATAATAATGATCGCAATAGTCAAATCTTAACTCTAATATAAGATAATATCGTGAAATTATTGGGAGTTACACTCCTCTCCCAAGACTTACCATCCTGTATTTTCTCGCGACTCAATTTAGCTCAAAAATTTGTAACGGGTAAAAGTTACCACGTTACAACATACAGGGTGATTCAGAATATTCGCGAATCCTTTTACAGGCATATTCTTTGTGGAAAAATAAGGGACACGTATTTTTGCATTTTGTCCTAGGATAAGTAGTTTCCGAGATAATTAATGTTAAAGTTGACCAATAACAGGACAGTTCTAACAAGCATCACTAAGGAAGTGTCATACGGCGATTTTTCTGAAACTTGGCATACAAGTAGTACATGGAAAAATATTGGACACGTATTTTTTTATATCGGGCCGGTCGCCGTTTTAAGGGTAGAAATCACCCCTATCGGTTTTGAAGATAGTTTCGTCTATTTTACGTATTATTTTTAGGATTTTTGCGAAATCAGGTACCTAAGGGTTTTTGGGGTCGTTGATAACGAATCTGAAGTCCCTTTTTAAGAATTCAAAATAGCGCATACAATATGGCGGTCGCATTTTTTCAAAAGTTCTACACCCTTTCAATAAGTGCGAAAATTGCAAACAAAGTAAGAAATGAGCACAACTTTGAGGCGAATTTGTAGCAAAAAGGTCCGAATCGCAAACTACCCCTAACAGTATTGAAACCTAGAAAACCATGCCTACAAGTGATGCATCTAAAAATCAATCTATCCTTAGCGTTACCCAGGATGAACCACGTGGACGTGATAGGGTTCTCATCCCATTGGGGTGCTTTTTGAACGTAACTCCCCTTGCCTCTCACGAATGGGGTGCTTTTTGAACATGAGTCCCTTTGCCTCTCACGACTGGGGTGCTTTTTGAACGTGAGTCCCCTTGCCTCTCACGAAGGGGTGCTTTCTGAACGTGAGTCCCCTTGCCTCTCACGAATGGGGTGCTTTTTGAACGTGAACCCCCTTGCCTCTCACGAATTGGGGTACTTTTCGACTCACACTTTAAATTTTTCACAGTAATGTAGAGAGTTCGCGTTTGTTATAGCAAAGAAGTGCTGCATGCACATTGAAGTTATACACCAAGCACATTTAATAATTGCAATATCATTGCAGAGTTCACATGTGCTATTGCAATTTTTGAAACAGAAATCTACAGGGTCTTCGCATTTGTCGGGTTTTTCTCCAATATACCCACACTTCCACCATGCGTATCGAAATATATTCCTAAGTCTGGGCGAGGAAAACTGGTTGTGTATAAGGGACTGTGTTTTGATGATGTTTTTCGCAAAAAACATTTTTCATTTTGTCCCATTGCAAAATATTCATTAGGAGCCGAGATATATCAGGAAAACGTTTTTTAGGGTCAACTTTGAGGGTGGTTTTCACCCCTTAAAAAGGTTTACTAGCAGATAAAAAAAAAATATGTGTATTATTTTTTCATTCTCTACAAAAATTTGAATAAATTCGTCAATGTATGTGTTTTCACATGTAAACATAAATCAACCACCCAAGAAAAGCTACACATACAAAAGTGAAGTCTTCTTTTATTTCACGGCAGTAGAAAGATTTGAAGAAACGGGCCAGCTTCCTATATAAATTATATATTTTATAATATTTTCTCTCTGTCTCTTTCGCATCAGCCCCTTTCTTTGTCGCAAAAATGGAAGTGGTGGGGAGAGCTCTATCGCGAGTTCTCCTATCGAGAGTAGCTATCGAGAGTAGCTTTACAAGAAAAGGGGAGAACTCGCGATAGAGCTCTCCCCTTTTCTTGTAAAGCTACTATCTTACTCGACTCTATCTCACTCTCTCACACAGGAGCGGAATCAGTGCCGTCTCTTGGGAGAAATAAGCGAACCGCTTTGGGTTTCCAGGAGCCTTAAAATAAAATGATTACATTACAGTTTTACTATGATCAAATGACCACTGAGAACATCGCGACAACTTTTCAAGATTTTGCATCTATTTTCAAGGACCGCAACTTTTGCTGGAATAAAGTTGCTTTCGTGTAAACGATGACAGATTTGCGTCAACGGTTAATTTGGTGTTCGTACCACCTTTTTTAGTCGCCCGACAAAGTTTTCGCTTGAGAAGCCACTTATCGCATTCACCCGTGTGGAAAATTGGTTTGGCAGCCTATATTAAACAAGGGCCCTATACAGGCAGTATCAAGGCATCCAAACTAGGGTTTGCCTTATAACAGCCTATATGGGACCAAGTTAGAGTTCCACTCTTGTATTATTAAAATTTTTATCTAGGCCAGCTTATTCACCGCCCAGTTTGGGCCCAGAGTGGATGTACTTGTTAATATCGATTCAAATTGTATAGGTTCACCAGAATACAGCCATGATAGGGCCCAATGTGACAGCCATGTTTTAGCCACAAAAACCTTTCTTGGATTTGCCAAGTCAAAGCCAATACAGGGCCATTATTGGGCAAAATATATTTATCCAGACCAAATTTTTTGAAATTGCATAACCATGGCCAGCTTAGGGCTTAATGAGAATGCCATTTTTTTACCCACAATAATACATTTGAAGGTCACCCACTCCGGACCAATATGGAAACTTTTTTAGATGCTTTTTTTAAATGATAATATTTTGTTTAGCTGTATACTTGCCTATTAGATAAATTACAATGTCGGAATAAATGAAAACGATACGGAGAGTGAATTCTTATTTATTTTCCTATTACAAAAAACAATAAACAACAAATTGACAGAAATACAAAGTTTTACAACTTATGAATCACGTATGCAGAAGAGAAGTGGCAAAATCTCGTTTTTTGCGCGAATTTGATTTTACAATAAGCTCCAATTTAATTAGTTTTCGCTCAACGTAAGTAATTGGAAAGACGGAAACCTTCCCAAACTTTGAGTCTATTTCCCACATTTCAACTAAATCTGACCCCTTAGGAAATGAATAAACTTCTTTCTTGTATGATGAAACTTTTCCACGAATAAATTTTCCTCGATTTCCATCATGTAATCGTTTTTTAAGGGGTAAGGCCTGTTACGTCTAAAGTTGGGGTATCGAATGGTCGTTCGAGAGCAACTTAAGACTCACTTTCCATTTTAGAATCGATATCCATAATACCGATTCAGGGATAGGAAATTGTTGGAATAAGACGACTGATTAAGATTTTGGAAATATATGTATATTCTTAATAGCGTGTTACCTTCAATTCTTCACAAATACACGTTCGGAATAACCTAATTGTCAACTTTTATTAATATATATACAGTAACAATTGGAAACGATGCTTCCGGGGTTTTTGTTCGAAAGAATTATCTTAATTGTACAAATACAAAAATATATTATTCAATAATCTATAATTCTAACATCACATACGAAACTGGACCCTGTACTATTATCTTATAATGTTCATAACTCAAAATGATCGAGGATGCAGTATTCTGCCCTCGATCCTAGATGGTCCTTAAAGTATGACACCGAATAGTAAGGGGTCAGTGACCCGTCCCTAAGCCGGAATCGGATGCGGTCGAGCCCCGAACACCGGAGGATGTTAAAGAGGGACCTCCTTAATAAGGTCCCCTTCTTAATCCGGACCTCGTAATAGGAGACGTCCAGATCCTCATCTCCCTCGAACCTGATGTTCCCCGGGGTGGGAGGAGGTCCGGGAATGATCTTATAGTACCGGTCCTCGGGGTACAAGTCCCGGTAGGAAGGGGGAGGGAGAGGATTGGAGGTGGAGGTTGATGGGGTTGGTTCGTCGGGACTTGCGGGGGATTCAGGGATAGGACGGGGAAGGGGCTGAGGGGAGTTGGAGGTGGATGGAATCGGATGTAGAAGGAACTGAGGGGAGTTGGAGGTAGATGGGATCGGCTGGTCAGGATTTGGGAGGGGGACAATCGGGATTTGGACCAGGACGGGACTGGGCCGACGGGGGGCTGGAGAGGAAGTAGGAGCCAGGGGTGTGGGTGCCGAGGGACGGGGGTTAGGAATTCGGATACGGATGGGAGAAGGAACCCTCCCTATCACCTCGACCTCCAGGACCGACTCGTCATCCGACTCGGCAGAAGGGGACCCCACTTGAACCTGGGGTGGTGGATTGGCTGTAGCGCGGCGAGTCGAGATGCCCGACGATGATGGTGAATTGGGGCCGTGCACCCTGAACTCGGGACCCCCTTCGTTGATCCTCGCCAACCAGGCTGCTCCCCTCTTGGCGGAGTACCGCAGTTTGGCGGGGCGCTTCCTCTTTGGAGGCACTAAAGCGGGACAAGTCCTAAATGTATTCGGGTGGACTAGCACTATTTAGAGAAAGAACCCCAAGAGAGGGGATTGAGAGTACCAGAACGAGAGAGAAGATCCCCAACGAAGTTTAAAAGAGTGTTAGAAGAAAAACCCGATGAGGTCGAATTGTTATAGGAGACGTCCGATCAGAGCGAGGAGAAATATCATGCCACCAAATGCACTCATCTATTCACGGGAAGGGGAAAGTGGGGAGATAATTAGAAGTAGGAATAAAAGGGACGAACTGGATACACCTATCCGTCCACTTTTAAGGAAATAGGAGTAGATTTGGTAAGAGTAAGGGAACGAACCGGATACACCTATCCGTTCACCTTCAAAAAAATAGGATTAGAAATAGGAATAAAAGGGACGAACTGGATACACCTATCCGTCCACTTTTAAGGAAATAGAAAAGGATTTAGTAAGAGAAAAGGGAACGAACCGGATACACCTATCCGTTCACCTTTGAAAAATAGAATTAGAAATAGAAGTAAAGTTGGAAATAGAAATAAAAGGGACGAACTGGATACACCTATCCGTCCACTTTTAAGGAAATAGAAAAGGATTTAGTAAGTGAAAAGCGAACGAACCGGATACACCTATCCGTTCACTTTTGAAAAATAGAATTAGAAATAGAAGTAAAGTTGGAAATAGAAATAAAAGGGACGAACTGGATACACCTATCCGTCCACTTTTAAGGAAATAGAAAAGGATTTAGTAAGTGAAAAGCGAACGAACCGGATACACCTATCCGTTCACTTTTGAAAAATAGAATTAGAAATAGAAGTAAAGTTGGAAATAGAAATAAAAGGGGCGAACTGGATACACCTATCCGTCCACTTTTAAGGAAATAGAAAAGGATTTAGTAAGTGAAAAGCGAACGAACCGGATACACCTATCCGTTCGCTTTTGAAAAATAGAATTAGAAATAGAAGTAAAGTTGGAAATAGAAATAAAAGGGACGAACTGGATACACCTATCCGTCCACTTTTAAGGAAATAGAAAAGGATTTAGTAAGTGAAAAGCGAACGAACCGGATACACCTATCCGTTCACTTTTGAAAAATAGAATTAGAAATAGAAGTAAAGTTGGAAATAGAAATAAAAGGGACGAACTGGATACACCTATCCGTCCACTTTTAAGGAAATAGAAAAGGATTTAGTAAGTGAAAAGCGAACGAACCGGATACACCTATCCGTTCACTTTTGGAAAATAGAATTAGAAATAGGAGTAAGGTTGGAAATAGAAATAAAAGGGACGAACTGGATACACCTATCCGTCCACTTTTAAGGAAATAGAAAAGGATTTAGTAAGTGAAAAGCGAACGAACCGGATACACCTATCCGTTCACTTTTGAAAAATAGAATTAGAAATAGAAGTAAAGTTGGAAATAGAAATAAAAGGGACGAACTGGATACACCTATCCGTCCACTTTTAAGGAAATAGAAAAGGATTTAGTAAGTGAAAAGCGAACGAACCGGATACACCTATCCGTTCACTTTTGAAAAATAGAATTAGAAATAGAAGTAAAGTTGGAAATAGAAATAAAAGGGGCGAACTGGATACACCTATCCGTCCACTTTTAAGGAAATAGATTAGAGATGGAATTGAAATACAGATAGAATTGAAACATAGATTCGAGATAAGAATGGAGCTGAAATGGAAATAAGATCGAGTTAGTGCAGAGTTGGATGCAAAAATGTTCAGAGTTGAAACAGAATTTGATGTGGAAAAGGAATAAAAAAAAAAAAGATGGAAATAAAGTTTGAATTTGAAACAAGACTTGGAATAGAATCGGGATATGAGTTAGACAAAACAGAGGTCGAATAGATTTAGAGTTTGAAATAAGAATTGAAACTAGAAATATGGATAGTAATAACATCAAAAATTTATATAAGAGAGTTATTAATTTGATAATGGAAATCCTTCACTTACTTTTAACTTCGGCGATCCTGGTGGTTGACCTTGGAGTAGTACTGGAACCCCTGGGACGCGATTCGGCAAGTGGATGGTCGACGTCGGGTGCTGAAGGTGTACCTCAGGGTGGAGTTGGAGAAAAAATCAAACTACACTTCACTCCGATTTGTATTCGAACAGTCTTTATTTTAATTGTCTTTTCACTAGTACAAGATAGTGCGGCCTGAGTGCGGTTTCGGTTTTTCTTCTGTTATTTAAAAGAACGCGAAGGTATCGAATGTGGAAGAATTCGCTATGCGTAAGTTCTTCAGAGGGTTTTTGCGACGCTTCGTAAGACCGAGAGATCGACTGATGATGAGCCCACGCTCCCGCTATTACTTATAATAATTTTACTTGGACTTCTCCACAAAAATCGCCCATCGTTCCCTATTGGGCATACTAATCTTTTGAGTTTTCTATTGGACCCAAGTTATAGGGTAGGGGTTTTACATTTAGTGATGGAAAGGGCTCTTTGGAATTTCTTTTGGTGGGGCATTTTGTAAACAGAGTTGATAATTTGCCAAGTGACAATCTCGATTTTATGAGTTTAGGAAGTTTATGATTTAAGAAGTCTCGGGTTTCCCGAGAGAGATTTCCTCGACTCGTTGCACGTGGTGGTCACTTGGGACTCATTCTTATTACAAAGGAGGAGAGAAAAAAAAAGAAAAGATATCCTTCCATTGTTCGCCTCTTTGGTTCCTTTTGTTATGTCTTCTCGAAAAATTTTCGAGAAGACATACCACCCTTATCTATTTGAAACAAATTCCGTTCGAGATTTCAACGAGAGTTACGTATACGTAACACCTTCCCCCTTTTTTTTTTTGCATATGAAGAGGAACGAAATCATATGGCAAAAAAAAAGGAGTGAAATTGGAAATAGGGAACGATTTTTGGGGAGAAGTTTACATCAATACCTGGCCCTTCGCACGGCCAGTTCGCCTAAAACGCACCTACCCTACTCCCAGGTAAGGTACTAAAGAATAGGTATAATACGAGATAGTATATAATATAAAGTAGTATGTATATAATATGAAATAGTATATAATGCAAAAGTAGTACCTAGTGAAGAGTAGTATACAATATGAAGTAGTATATGTACGAGGTAATACATAGTAAAGAGTAGTATATAATACGAGGTAGTACATAGTAAAGAGTAGTATATAATACGAGGTAGTACATAGTAAAGAGTAGTATATAATATGAAGTAGTATATGATACGAGGTAGTAAATAGTAAAGAGTAGTATATAATATGGAGTAGTATAGTAAAGAGTATATAATGTAAACTGTGGAAGAATTTACCATATATATATATATATGCAGGAGAGCTATCGCACACACATATAGGTATGAGAAAAAAAAAATATATCATTTTCGTGTTATTTTTCGTTTGATCCTCCTATGCTCTTTTCTCTTTTTGATACTACGGATCTTCGGTGTAATAGGAGACTACTGCCCTTTTCCATATTCTTAATTCGCTAGATTGCGCATAGTATGTCTCTTTGCACAATAGACACGGTGGTCTTAACCGTCCTAGATCCGTGTCGCATTTGTTACATCTCATGCGCTGGCTACTTCGGAGGATCTGGTGTTTAGTGAATCTCGAATATTCTTTGACTATGTAATTGGTCCGTATTTTGAGATAGAAATAGCAGTCAGTACACAAGTATTCGTTAATTTCTCTTAGGCACATCCCTTCAGCTACCTGGCAGCGGTAATAATGGACAGGGTATAATTCCATGCCTGGTTGAAACGGTCCGGGCTTAGGAAATCTGCCTGCCATCTAAAAGTAACGAAACCAATAATCTTTATGAATAGTTCGTAGGGCTATAAACAAAGTAGGATGAATAGGTGGAAAGGTAAGAACAAAGTTTTGAAGAAAAGAAACAGTAAATAGAGGCAATGGAACAGTAAAAGGAATAGTACGTCAATATAAAGTTTAAGTTAGTATATATGTATACATATATGTGCGTGAGTTATTATATTCTGTTTAGTTTTCCCATCCCCAGCGTCGCACAACTTGGGTCTCTTTAAGAAAATCGTGGTTTTCATTTTCTATGTATTCTTCGATGCAATCGAGACAATTCACTGCTTTCCTTATCACGAGGATATATCGTAAACAGATCCAACACAACGGAGCTCCGTTTCCCTTTTTAATTACGAAGTGCACCTCGCTCAGTGCTCGAAATTCTGGCGCGCGGTCTAAAAATCTACGCGTATAACATTCTTCGCAGATTCTTTTGTGCGAATACATGTGGTAATATACGGTTCTCCCGTAAGGTAGCTGATGGCATCTTAATCTGAAAAGTTTCTGGTATGCCTTTTGATTTTCGTAGGGTGAAACACCATCTATGGGCCCATAGAATTCTCCTACTTTCATGGGCTGATCTATTGTGCTGGTTACAGGCATCTGAAGCAAAAGAAAATGATCTTATGGGGATTTAAGGAGAGAACTACAAGTAGGTTATGGTCTGATAGCGAATGAAAGCTGCGTTTCATTCCCAGATCTCTGCGGTGCTGAAGGGATGCTCGGGTAGAGCGAGGGATTGTTTGAAGGTTGACTTTCTACTTGTCGTAGTTCTTCGTTTTGAACTATTGATAATTCCACATTTCGATTATCATTCATTTGAGGGGTATTGATCGAGTTTTTACCTAGTACTAGCAATAAATGAGTCACGGAACTCCAAATTGCTCCGATCAATTTTAGAGACCATCCGTATACAGTATGCAACGCATAACCATGTATAATGGTGTCCACGATTACCTTGATTAACTTAAAAATTATCATTAGACTAATGATTCCTGCGCTAAATGTTCCAAATTTCATAAATCTAGACCAGATTCTATCAGTCATCCTACTAAAGGCATTTTCATCGAGTAGGTTCGCGATTGATCCTCCTTGAATTGGTGTGGCGTGGCCCATTATTCCTCTGGCGACGCTTCGAAGTACGGCAGGTCCTTCCGCAGGAAACATGATGTGGTCACGCAGCGCAGTTAGATCCTGTTCAGAGTAAATTCCGCTGGTGGCAAGGGACCCAGGATTTTTGTACTGCCATTTTGGTTTGGTGGCTGGCCGTATGATTTCTGGTGCCAAACTTTCCACTGGTCTCGGCATCATTTTGTACCATCCTTCTTCGAATAAGTACATTGACGGCAAAATGTGATTGCATGCAGTTGGAGTCCCAGTTTTTAGTAGGATGTGAGTTTTAGGGGTGAGAAAGTGCGTCTCGTTTCCTTTTCTCACAGGCAATTGGTTGTAGCATTGGTCTAGGTGCAATAGCTGGACTTCTACGGGTATGCATTTTACTATATACACAACCTCTCCGCTTAGTACTGCCATATATCCTGGTCCTTTCATTACCTGGTAGGCAAAGGAATCCGGCATCAAGAAAACCATGTTCAGGGCGGTTTTTAACATTTGTTGCTCCACTTCGCATTGTTGGCTGATAACATCTCGATATAACTGTTTCATCTGCGTCCTTATATGTCTCTCCACGTAAATAAATTTAGAATTCACGTAAGTAAACATATCTAGGTTCGTTACATCGATTTTCGTTTTCTTTAAGAATACTTCTCCCATCCTAGTCTCAAAGATAAGTAGTTTTGGATGCTCGGTTTGGTAAATTGCATATCCGCAAACCACAATCGATGTCTTCCTCGCAAGGGTAAAGGTGATATCTCCTTCTTCCAATGAATATAGGACTTTCTCTTTCTCATCGTCGTTGCTAATTTTGTTTACGTACCCTTCGTACAAAACTCCGTATTTGTCGAATTTGCAGTCACCTATTGGTATGACGTTCCAGTAGGTGTCTCCGCCTTCGATGTCCACGCAGCTTCCTTCGTTAAATTGGCATCTTAGCCCGGTCTTCAAGAAGATCTTATTGGAGTCAAGCTCCACTGGCGCGTAATATTCCCGTAACGTTATTGTTACGGAAGCGGACACATAGACTTCAGTCCAGCTTCCAAATGGGTCGGAATAGGCGACTCCTTCGCATTCGCCTTCGTTGGTTAAAGATCCAGCTAGTGTTACTGGTCTTGTTGCGCTTTGATTTGCCTTTAATCCTACAATTTCCGTGTTCCCGATGTAATATCTTCCGTAATGATGCATCTTCACACAGTTGTCTCTGCTTACCTCCTCCAAGTACGCGTATTTTCCGTTGTTCACGTCCATGGAATGCGAAAACATGCCGCATCTTTTTATGATCCTATCGATTTCAACCTTGCATTGGATGACCTTTACCTGACTAAATTCGTTTATTTGGAGCACTTGTACAAAAACTTTGGAAACATTTACATTATCGTTGGCGATATTACAATCTCCTATGTTTAAGAGGGATAGTGTCGATACGTTGTTCACTTTCGTTCCGCAATCGTATCCGATGATTCCTTTGACTGGGTGGAATCCGATTAGGACACTTGCTATGACACTTAGTGTCATTAAGTGTGGCAATCCCACTGAAAGTGAACAAGAGTAGGTTTTAGTTCGTAGTTTTTGCAATTTCGGGTTTTAATCTTAAACGATTAGAGTGAACTACTCTTGTTCCTTTTCCCAATTTAATGCGGACATTGCCATTTTCAAAAATTTCAATTATTTCATGGGGACCTGTATAGGGGTCGGCCAATTTGCCCTCCTTGTTTCCTTTCAACAAATAAGCGAGGTCTCTGAGCTTAAAGGTTTGCGGGTTTATTCGTTTATCGTAATTTAATTTAGATCTTTTCTTCGCGCTAATTAAATTTTCTTTCGCTATTTGTTGCAAGGTGTGAAGTTGAGTCAACAAACTTCTCAAATACCCTTCGTAGGTGGGAACTCTATCGTTTTCAGGTAGAGGCAAGGAGGAAGGCAATTTGGCAATTTTCCCGAATACTAATTCGTAGGGGGTATGTTTTGTCCCTTCATGTACGCAGGTATTATAATTGAACATGGCTAAAGGTAGCAGTTCATCCCAGTCTGTACCCTTTTTTACATACTGCTTCAGGTATTCTACAAGAGGCAGGTGCGATCTCTCTAGAGATCCGTTGGACTGAGGATGAAATGCGGTAGTTTTAAATTGCTTGATTTTGAATATTTTTGCGATATTACGAAGTAACTCGCTAAGGAAGTTTCTTCCTTGGTCTGTTAGTACGGCTTTCGGTGAACCGAAAATGCAAATAAAATTTTTTACAAAAGCTTCAGCTATGCTGGAAGCGGTGGCATTTATTAGCGGAATTGCTAAACCGTACTTAGTTAATTGGTCTTGGATAGTTAAAACGTATTCGTGCTTTTTAGGAGTAATTGGTAGCGGACCCACGATGTCCATAGCGATTTTTTCAAAAGAGGTACCAGGCGTATCGGTAATGATCATGGGTTGTTTGGTTTTTACTCTTACTAATTTCTTTAATTGGCAATGCAAACATTGATTAATGTAGCTTCGTACGTCATCTTTCATTTTATCCCAATAAAAGTTTTGTCTAATTCTATTAAAGGTTTTTGAAACTCCCCTGTGACCACCTACAAGCGTGGAATGGAATTCTTTGAGAATTTCGTCCCTTTGACCTTTAGGCGGTACCTTGACCTGACCTTTACAAATTATAATCTTTGTTTTACTGGTTTTGAAAACCTCGGTCAATTTGCTCAGCACGTCTGGCCATAATACCGTGTTTACCGTTTCACTTTGGGAAATGCTGATTGATCTTAGTTTTTCGTTCATTGAAAATTCTTTTAGTAAAACGAATGCTTCATTAATACTTCGTAGGGTAAGACTGGGACCGTCGGAACTGTCACCTATGCAAATTATTAGTATGTATCTTTTTCCGTTTTTCACGGCCTTTAATTTACTTCTTTCGAGGTTTAGGACTCGCGGTAATAGGTTTTGTTGTGACAGTTCTAACGCTCCTTTATCCATGGGGTTACTATCTTTGTCTACGAAACATATTATATTATCTTTTCTGATTTTCAGAGGATCTCTGGACTCAATGATATTAGTTATAATATCATTGTCTGGGCCCGTGATTTTCTCCTCATCTTCAGATCCCTTTTCGCGATCTTCCGAATCTTCGGATGAAGATATCCGACGATTCCCAATCGTTTTCCCTGGAACAGGGATACCAACCTCGGAGTCAGAATCATCGTTGGAATCTGAATTCGAGGATGATTCCGGACTACAAGGTTTTTTTGTTTTCTTTCCTTTTCCTCTTCCTGCTATCGAATTTGAAACCGATACACGTTTCTTAATTCCTTGTCCTATTCGGATTTTAGAGTTAGAAGGTTTTGGAGAATTTTTAGGAGGTCTGCCGCGACGTCTAAGGTTCTTAGGCGGTCTGCCACGACGTTTAGGCGTGACCTCGACCTTTTCTTTGATCTGATTGTTATTATTATTTTGAATCTTGGTCTGGCCTCTTGTGACAACCGAACAATTATGTTTCGTGGGATGCTTTTCTTGAAATAAAACAGTGGCTATATCAATTAATTCTTCATTAGTAAAGTGTAATGCAACGTTTGGGGGTTCAGAATTACATGAACCAGGTGTTGATCCAGATATCGAGATATCAGGATTTGTTTCTTTTTCAATCGAATCAGGTTCATTTTGGGTTACCGTTACGTTAATTGGGTTGTTTTTGGTTGGTTCATCTAAGATAATTACGTTTACTTCAATTGGGTTTCGAGAAAGAGCGTCGGCGTTTACGTTTGTTTTCCCGGCCTTATACTGAATATCATAATCGAATTCGGCCAGTCTCAACCGCCAACGCAATACTCGCGCATTTGTGGTCGCGCTCTTAAGCCACAATAGGGGTTTGTGATCTGTAATTAAAGTAAATTTTCGCCCATATAGATAAGGCCTGAAATGTTCGACACAATGCAGAATCGCTAGGGCTTCTTTTTCATATGTGTCATATTTTAGTTCTGCATCGGTAAGGGTACGAGATACGTAGGATATTGGTAGATCTTTATTGGGTTTACCCTGAGAAAGGATTCCACCAATTGCGTATCCTGACGCGTCGGTAGTCAGGACGAACGGTTTTTTGAAATCTGGGTATTGTAATATGGGTGGATTGCAAAGGGCTTCCTTTAGAGTGTCGAAAGCTGTCTGTTGCGCTTCTCCCCAATGAAATGGAACGTCGTCCTTTAATAGGTGGGTAAGGGGTTTACAAATTTTTGCAAAATCTTTAATAAACCTACGATAGTAACCCACTAAACCGGCAAATTGTCGTATGTTTTTAACATTTTTCGGGGTAGGGAAGTCTTTAACAGCTTCGACCTTTTTCGGGTCTGGAGATAGACCTTCATCGCTTATTATGTGACCCAGGTAGGCGACCTGAGTCCTTAAAAATTCGCACTTATCGGGTTGAAGTTGTAAGTTAGCTTTCCTTAATCTATCTACCAAACTGAGGAACTTTCTATCATGTTCTTCAAGATTCTCAGCGTATATGACGATGTCGTCTAAATACACAAACATCTCTAAACCTTGCAACCCCGATAACACGGAGTCCATCAACCTCTGAAAGGTTGCAGGTGCATTTTTCAACCCGAAGGGCATTCTATCGAATTCGTAATGACCGTACGGGGTCGAAAATGCTGTTTTATGTTTGTGTCTCTGACTCATTCTGATTTGATGGAAACCAGACGCCAAGTCAAATACCGAGAAGTATTTAGCCCCGCCTAATTGATCCAATATTTCTACAATGTTTGGCAAGGGATAAGCATCTCCTATTGTTTTGTCGTTCAGGGCTCTAAAATCTAACACCATTCTCCACCTCTTATTGCCCTGAGAGTCTGCCTTCTTGGGGACAATCCATACAGGAGTATTGTAAGGAGAATTAGAATGACTAATAATCCCATTATCCAATAATTCCTTTACCTGACGGTTTATTTCGTCTTTATGGACCTGTGGGAACCTATATTGGCGCGTATTTATTGGTATCTCATCTACAGTAGGTATTTCATGTTCTATCACGGTAGTAGCTTCTAACTTATCTTCTGGCAAGTGGAATCTATCGTGACTCAGGCTTATGAGGTTCTCTACATGTTTTCGGTCGTCGTCACTTAAGTGATCCAACCGAAGTAATTCTTTTACTTTTGACATCCTATCTTTATCTACCTTATCAAAGCTAAAGATCGAGCTATGCTGGATAGTGGAGGGATCTCCTTGCAGGGGCTTATACTGCTCGAATTCAAAAATTTTTAAGGTCGGAATTTTTACGAAAATTTCTTCCTCTCTCGCGTTGGTCACTGGAAAGTAAACTTTGCCATCATAATTTTTAACAATACAGTTCCCAGAATAAATTCCCGGTCCTATTTCGAAGCGAGGGAGGTATCCCTCGTTTAATTCGGGGTTTAGAACCCTGGCGAAAAGTATTGTTTTCGTTCTGGCTGCTATACAGATACTTTCCTGTCTTTCAAAAGGTATTGTCCCTTCTCCGATTTCTAACTGACCTTTTGAATAATTAATATTCGCGCGAGTCGTTTCGAAAAATTCGGTACCAATAATTCCTGCGGTATCTATCGGAAGGTCATCCGGTACAATATTAAAGGGGGTATCATAACCTCTAATGTTCAATTTAACTTCTCCTTTCGTGGTTACGAAATTATTGGTGATTCCTTTTAACCGGATGATCTTATTCGCGTTAACAGGTACATTCTTAGGAATGAAAATTTCTTTAATAATGTTTGGACCTGCTCCTGTATCTAACATCATAACTACCGGTTTTCGTAATTCTTTACAGTCGAGGTGGATTGTTGGCGATTCGGATTTGTGCGCTAAATTTATATGAGCTACTCTGACGAATCGCTTTCCGAACGAATTTCGTCGCTCGCGCCCATCGTCATTAAAGAGCGTTGGGTTTGGGTGGCTCCCTGCTGTGCGCTCCTCACAGAGGGATTCTGACCGTTTCCCGACTGTTTTTGCGCATTATTGTATGCCCTTTTCCGACACTCTTCGATCGTGTGTCCTTTATTTCTACAATATCTACACTCAGGTACCGGAATTTCGTTTGTAGAGTTAACGGGGTTGGAAGGGAGTGAATTTGGATTGTTGGAGGGAACGGTCCTCGAAAAGCACTTATCTGCTTCATGGCCGCGCTTTTTGCACAGTTGGCAGGTCGGAATCGACAAACGGAAACATTTGTCGGCTTCGTGACCGCGTTTTTTGCAAATTTGACAGACTATTATTGTTTTACCGTCATTTGGCGCGGAAGTTGTTGGTTGTGATTGTACCACATTGACCTTACTTTCTTTTGGTTTAGTAGGGGTGGGTTTCGCTAATCTCCTGACTTGCGCTATCTGATCTAATTCCTTCTCTATAAGTATAGCCTTCTTTATTGACGCGTCTAGATCACCAGGTGTTCCTAATTCTTGCCGAATTTGCGTTTTAACTCCTCTACGGAAAACCTTTAACATAGAGGAGTTTAACGCATTAACAAATTCAGGATCGGTTTCTAAATTATTTTCTGTTAAATGCAAATCTTTCATTTCCTTCGCGATGGTTTTCATTCGGTTTGCAAAGTCAATAACTAATTCGTTATCCTTTTGGTACAATAACATTAACTCGGCCTGTAATTGCCCTACGCACTTTCCGGGAGCATAGAGCTCCTTCATAAATTTCACCAGTGCGGCCACTGTTTGGAAATCCTGGCCTTGAATGCTAGTCCTTGCGTCTTCTATTATTTTTCTCCTAATATATTTTACTAATTGAGGCTCAGCTTCCCTTTTTGATAACATTTTAAGGGCTTCGTCGCATCCCTCAACAAACTGCATAAAAGGGATGTTCCTGCCATTAAATTTGGGAACGCAATCCGCGGCATCTTTGACGCTAACAAGTTGGCTAGAAGGGAAGAAGTTATGAGGTTCCAGACCGCCCGCTAGGTCTCTTACATTAAAATTCCCTAGACCGTGGGGATTTGGCGGGTTTACGTTACTTCCGTGTCCTTGCTCTTCCATTTTGTTCGTAAGGAAGTCTTTATTTTTGGAAGTAGACTGTGAGTCTTTTGATGCGAAACCCTTTTGCGGAATGTCACTATCACTTGCTAATTTAGATTTACTCTCGAATGGGTTGTAATTCTTTGTTTCGGCTAGTTTAATTAATTCCTCAACGTCCTCGGAAGACTTGGCAGGTTTGATTTTTTTATCGCGGCGTGGTTTCGGAGGAACAGGGCTTTTAAATTTGGAATCGGGGCCAGTTTCTAAATCCGATTCGGATTCTGAATCTGATTTTTTTGATTGTCTGGTTTGACTTCTGGTTCTGCGATCCGACATAACCAGTTACATCGTTTAGGGATGGTACTTCAAGGTTTGGGAAAAATAATATAATACTAAATAATAATGATTAGTAATACGAGTAGTGGTAAAAGTAATAGTAAGGTTTCAATAGCGGCGGCAATATATATATATATATATAGGACCCTGTAAATAAATGTTATATTTAGATGCGACAGAGTAAAGTAGTGTATTTTCATCCAACTATTTTCATTAGCACATGGGGAATATATATAGCTAGTAGAAGAAACGTCCGTATATTTGGATTGATCTAAGTTGGATTTTATGCGCTGGAATCGGAGAGCCTGAGAGTTGTTTCTTTATTTTCCTTTTCCCTTTCTTATCGGACAACAAGTATTCGTCGGTTTCTTTAATTGATTGGAGGTTATAGTATTTTCTGGGCGGAGGGCACTCTGATTCGTAATATTTGGTTAAATCTAGAGGGCTTTCCATAATTTGATTTAAACGGAAAAGGAGAAGAATAGTGGTCAGTCGCTATCTTAATTCCAACGATCCCGGACGAGCCCCCAATTTGTTACGTCTAAAGTTGGGGTATCGAATGGTCGTTCGAGAGCAACTTAAGACTCACTTTCCATTTTAGAATCGATATCCATAATACCGATTCAGGGATAGGAAATTGTTGGAATAAGACGACTGATTAAGATTTTGGAAATATATGTATATTCTTAATAGCGTGTTACCTTCAATTCTTCACAAATACACGTTCGGAATAACCTAATTGTCAACTTTTATTAATATATATACAGTAACAATTGGAAACGATGCTTCCGGGGTTTTTGTTCGAAAGAATTATCTTAATTGTACAAATACAAAAATATATTATTCAATAATCTATAATTCTAACATCACATACGAAACTGGACCCTGTACTATTATCTTATAATGTTCATAACTCAAAATGATCGAGGATGCAGTATTCTGCCCTCGATCCTAGATGGTCCTTAAAGTATGACACCGAATAGTAAGGGGTCAGTGACCCGTCCCTAAGCCGGAATCGGATGCGGTCGAGCCCCGAACACCGGAGGATGTTAAAGAGGGACCTCCTTAATAAGGTCCCCTTCTTAATCCGGACCTCGTAATAGGAGACGTCCAGATCCTCATCTCCCTCGAACCTGATGTTCCCCGGGGTGGGAGGAGGTCCGGGAATGATCTTATAGTACCGGTCCTCGGGGTACAAGTCCCGGTAGGAAGGGGGAGGGAGAGGATTGGAGGTGGAGGTTGATGGGGTTGGTTCGTCGGGACTTGCGGGGGATTCAGGGATAGGACGGGGAAGGGGCTGAGGGGAGTTGGAGGTGGATGGAATCGGATGTAGAAGGAACTGAGGGGAGTTGGAGGTAGATGGGATCGGCTGGTCAGGATTTGGGAGGGGGACAATCGGGATTTGGACCAGGACGGGACTGGGCCGACGGGGGGCTGGAGAGGAAGTAGGAGCCAGGGGTGTGGGTGCCGAGGGACGGGGGTTAGGAATTCGGATACGGATGGGAGAAGGAACCCTCCCTATCACCTCGACCTCCAGGACCGACTCGTCATCCGACTCGGCAGAAGGGGACCCCACTTGAACCTGGGGTGGTGGATTGGCTGTAGCGCGGCGAGTCGAGATGCCCGACGATGATGGTGAATTGGGGCCGTGCACCCTGAACTCGGGACCCCCTTCGTTGATCCTCGCCAACCAGGCTGCTCCCCTCTTGGCGGAGTACCGCAGTTTGGCGGGGCGCTTCCTCTTTGGAGGCACTAAAGCGGGACAAGTCCTAAATGTATTCGGGTGGACTAGCACTATTTAGAGAAAGAACCCCAAGAGAGGGGATTGAGAGTACCAGAACGAGAGAGAAGATCCCCAACGAAGTTTAAAAGAGTGTTAGAAGAAAAACCCGATGAGGTCGAATTGTTATAGGAGACGTCCGATCAGAGCGAGGAGAAATATCATGCCACCAAATGCACTCATCTATTCACGGGAAGGGGACAGTGGGGAGATAATTAGAAGTAGGAATAAAAGGGACGAACTGGATACACCTATCCGTCCACTTTTAAGGAAATAGGAGTAGATTTGGTAAGAGTAAGGGAACGAACCGGATACACCTATCCGTTCACCTTCAAAAAAATAGGATTAGAAATAGGAATAAAAGGGACGAACTGGATACACCTATCCGTCCGCTTTCAAGGAAATAGGAATGGATTTAGTAGGAGAAAAGGGAACGAACCGGATACACCTATCCGTTCACTTTTTGGAAAATAGGCTTAGGAAAAGAAGTAGAGTTGGAAATAGAAATAAAAGGGACGAACTGGATACACCTATCCGTCCACTTTTAAGGAAGTAGAAATGGATTTAGTAAGAGAAAAGGGAACGAACCGGATACACCTATCCGTTCACCTTTGAAAAATAGAATTAGAAATAGAAATAAAAGAGACGAACTGGATACACCTATCCGTCCACTTTTAAGGAAATAGAAAAGGATTTAGTAAGAGAAAAGGGAACGAACCGGATACACCTATCCGTTCACCTTTGAAAAATAGAATTAGAAATAGAAGTAAAGTTGGAAATAGAAATAAAAGGGACGAACTGGATACACCTATCCGTCCACTTTTAAGGAAATAGAAAAGGATTTAGTAAGTGAAAAGCGAACGAACCGGATACACCTATCCGTTCACCTTTGAAAAATAGAATTAGAAATAGGAGTAAAGTTGAAAATAGAAATAAAAGGGACGAACTGGATACACCTATCCGTCCACTTTTAAGGAAATAGAAAAGGATTTAGTAAGTGAAAAGCGAACGAACCGGATACACCTATCCGTTCACTTTTGAAAAATAGAATTAGAAATAGAAGTAAAGTTGGAAATAGAAATAAAAGGGACGAACTGGATACACCTATCCGTCCACTTTTAAGGAAATAGAAAAGGATTTAGTAAGTGAAAAGCGAACGAACCGGATACACCTATCCGTTCACTTTTGAAAAATAGAATTAGAAATAGAAGTAAAGTTGGAAATAGAAATAAAAGGGGCGAACTGGATACACCTATCCGTCCACTTTTAAGGAAATAGAAAAGGATTTAGTAAGTGAAAAGCGAACGAACCGGATACACCTATCCGTTCGCTTTTGAAAAATAGAATTAGAAATAGAAGTAAAGTTGGAAATAGAAATAAAAGGGACGAACTGGATACACCTATCCGTCCACTTTTAAGGAAATAGAAAAGGATTTAGTAAGTGAAAAGCGAACGAACCGGATACACCTATCCGTTCACTTTTGAAAAATAGAATTAGAAATAGAAGTAAAGTTGGAAATAGAAATAAAAGGGACGAACTGGATACACCTATCCGTCCACTTTTAAGGAAATAGAAAAGGATTTAGTAAGTGAAAAGCGAACGAACCGGATACACCTATCCGTTCACTTTTGGAAAATAGAATTAGAAATAGGAGTAAGGTTGGAAATAGAAATAAAAGGGACGAACTGGATACACCTATCCGTCCACTTTTAAGGAAATAGAAAAGGATTTAGTAAGTGAAAAGCGAACGAACCGGATACACCTATCCGTTCACTTTTGAAAAATAGAATTAGAAATAGAAGTAAAGTTGGAAATAGAAATAAAAGGGACGAACTGGATACACCTATCCGTCCACTTTTAAGGAAATAGAAAAGGATTTAGTAAGTGAAAAGCGAACGAACCGGATACACCTATCCGTTCACTTTTGAAAAATAGAATTAGAAATAGAAGTAAAGTTGGAAATAGAAATAAAAGGGGCGAACTGGATACACCTATCCGTCCACTTTTAAGGAAATAGATTAGAGATGGAATTGAAATACAGATAGAATTGAAACATAGATTCGAGATAAGAATGGAGCTGAAATGGAAATAAGATCGAGTTAGTGCAGAGTTGGATGCAAAAATGTTCAGAGTTGAAACAGAATTTGATGTGGAAAAGGAATAAAAAAAAAAAAAGATGGAAATAAAGTTTGAATTTGAAACAAGACTTGGAATAGAATCGGGATATGAGTTAGACAAAACAGAGGTCGAATAGATTTAGAGTTTGAAATAAGAATTGAAACTAGAAATATGGATAGTAATAACATCAAAAATTTATATAAGAGAGTTATTAATTTGATAATGGAAATCCTTCACTTACTTTTAACTTCGGCGATCCTGGTGGTTGACCTTGGAGTAGTACTGGAACCCCTGGGACGCGATTCGGCAAGTGGATGGTCGACGTCGGGTGCTGAAGGTGTACCTCAGGGTGGAGTTGGAGAAAAAATCAAACTACACTTCACTCCGATTTGTATTCGAACAGTCTTTATTTTAATTGTCTTTTCACTAGTACAAGATAGTGCGGCCTGAGTGCGGTTTCGGTTTTTCTTCTGTTATTTAAAAGAACGCGAAGGTATCGAATGTGGAAGAATTCGCTATGCGTAAGTTCTTCAGAGGGTTTTTGCGACGCTTCGTAAGACCGAGAGATCGACTGATGATGAGCCCACGCTCCCGCTATTACTTATAATAATTTTACTTGGACTTCTCCACAAAAATCGCCCATCGTTCCCTATTGGGCATACTAATCTTTTGAGTTTTCTATTGGACCCAAGTTATAGGGTAGGGGTTTTACATTTAGTGATGGAAAGGGCTCTTTGGAATTTCTTTTGGTGGGGCATTTTGTAAACAGAGTTGATAATTTGCCAAGTGACAATCTCGATTTTATGAGTTTAGGAAGTTTATGATTTAAGAAGTCTCGGGTTTCCCGAGAGAGATTTCCTCGACTCGTTGCACGTGGTGGTCACTTGGGACTCATTCTTATTACAAAGGAGGAGAGAAAAAAAAAGAAAAGATATCCTTCCATTGTTCGCCTCTTTGGTTCCTTTTGTTATGTCTTCTCGAAAAATTTTCGAGAAGACATACCACCCTTATCTATTTGAAACAAATTCCGTTCGAGATTTCAACGAGAGTTACGTATACGTAACAGGCCACTGTAACGGCCCAAAAAAAAGGTTTTTTCACTAATTTTTTGCTCCCGTAATTGAAGGTATTTGAAAAAAAACTTTTAATGGTGTTATCGGGCATACATTAACCTTTATTATAAAATTTTTTAACCGTAAAAAAAAAACAAAATGGCGGTTCCACAGCTATCTTCCCGGGACATGTTTTGCTTCCAGGGCTCCGCGGCACGCAGCACCACTGGTGCACTTTTGAATCTAGAACAAAAAAAAAACCATTAATCTAGAGGGCTATAGCTAGAGAATGTCGATCGGATTTTAAAAAGTATCAATTTTTGTGGATTTGGCGTGCGTTTGAAAAAAAAAATGATTTTTGACGAAAAAAACGGCAAGTTTTTTGTTAATAAAAAATCAATAAATAAAGTTCTTGAAAATTCCGATCGACATTCTCAAGATAATGTAAATGTTCACATCTGGTTAAAATTTCAAGTAAAAAAAATGAAAATTGTTCGAGTTATGCTGCGTGCCATTTTGAAAAACCATGTTTCGAGAAAAACGCGTTTAAAGTTTTGCGAATAGTTTTTTATTGAAAAAAATAAAAAAAAGAAGTTAAAAAAAATTTTTACCGTTAGTCTGCAATCCCAGCACCATACATTTGTCCTTCGATAGCCAAATTTTTTCGTCTTTCCTGGTTGATTTTTGGAGCGCGCGCGCACTTTTAGCCGCGTCGCTCAGAGATGTCTCCGCGTGCGTGATGCGTTTGGCGTCGGCTTCGATGCAGAAATTATATAACTGTACACCAATTTCCACCTCCAACATCTTGAATATTTGCAAGACGTTGGTAAGGCCGCCATTGAATATGCAAACAGCGATATCCGTCGCGATATCTAGTACAGTTTTTCCGCTTGAGGATGATTTGGGGGCCAAACTCCAAACGGTAGCGTTGAAACTTTCGTTATTGTTTTGAGTATAGGCCCCCAAGCAACGCTCCAGCAACTCGTCCCGGCTCAATTCCATGTAGATGGGTTTGATGGCTTGATAAACCTCCTCACTCATTGGCTGATTGTGATGATACGCATCCAAGGCATTTTCTGCATTCGCTTTCTTCCAACTGCACCAATTCTCCGAACATTTTTCGTGCTGAGGCTTTTCATCCGTTGACATTTTGTGAAAAAGGGTTGCCCAGATTTTACAGTGAAATTTTACAGTGAAATTGTAAAGAAACCACGAAAAACACGCAAAAATCGTCGCTTATGAAGAATCAATCGCTCTTTACTGTGCGCTTGCTGTCTCTAAACTAATGGAATTTTTCTTGATAATGCTCAAAAGGATCGAAAGGACACGTGGAACATTAATACCGGCGGTTAGGAGCAATGGGGGGGGCCTATTGTGTCGTTCCTTTTCGTCATTATGTTTACCGCAGGTAGTCGTTTCGGAGCAAGTTTTGACACGCTTGGCGGCGACCTTCATTTCCTAAGGACAACAAATTTTTTTTCGCACTGGACCTTTTTTTTCTTATTCTAGAGGGTTTAAACTATTTTTTAAGCCAATAAAAAAAAAATCGATTTTTCAAAAAATTTACAGTGGCCTTACCCCTTAAAAGAACTAAATTATTTGGTTTTTTTTGTAAGAAGCGTAGAAAAATTTATAGCAATTTTTTTAATAACTATCAACCCATCTACCATTTTAGAGCGATGAACGTTTAATTCACTTGGAAAAGAAATTTCTTTCTTGAGTTGCACCGTTCGTTCATGTTCCCTACGACATACTTGAGCCAATGGTTTTACTACAGTTCTCAAAGTTCGTTTTATTTTACCTAGAGTATTTTCAAATGCAAAGTAATTGATTCTGCTAACAAGGGAACCTTGCGAGGTGTCCCCCTCCGATTTGGATGAAATTTGGATATGTTGTAGTGCTTTAAAATCTAAGAGACACGTATTTTTTTTTATCGGCCAAAAAACGGTTTAAAGGGGTGAAATCACCCTTCAAAGTTGGGTACCTCAAGGGGTAAGAATGCAGTTGCACCTAGAAAGGGTTGTCCAAATTTAATGCGACAAAAACTAAAATACTTCTTATGAAAACTAAGGAAAAGCACATGTTAAATTTATGAAAAAAATTTCTTCCTAAGGGGTGAACCACCCCTCGATTTTTCTATTTCTCACCCCAATGAGCAAATTTACTAACAAATTTCGATGAAATATGCACAATTTAAAAGTAGAGGTCAAAATAGACTTGACCTGTTTTTGCTCATTGACAGGGTAGCAACATTAAGGGGGTAAACTACCCCTTTTAACACTTACACGCAATCGGTTATTTCGCCATTCAAACGTGCAAAATCAATTCAAAATACTTTCCTCTTGAAAAATCCGTGATTCAACCCCCAATAACCGAGCTACCCCTAATTAATTAATTAATTTCGAATAATTAACAGGGGGTACCTCATACACTCCTCGTGTTACTAATGCCGATACCGAAAAATTAGCACTAAACGGCTATGAAACTTTTACCTTACCCTTCAGTATATTTGCTGGAAGTAATTTTATGGGGGTAAACTACCCCCTTTCGCATTAACGTGTCATCTTTCACACGGAATCTGTTTGTTCGCCATTCAAATGTACAAAATCAATTGAAAATATTTTCCTCTTGGAAAATTCGTAATTTGACTCCCATAACGGAACTACCCCTAATTAATTAATTCCTATTAATTACCAGAAGGTTCCTCGTAGACTACTCGTTTTTGAAGAGCTATGAAACATTCAACAGCTATGAAACTTTTGCCTTACCCTTTAGTACATTTGTATGAAGTACTTATGTTAGAATTTTTATTATTGCATTGCATGTAATTTATCTTATATGAGCAAATTCATGATTCATTATCAATCACTAAAACGATTCATTACCGATATTTAAAGAAATAAAATGGCTGTTAAATCACTTTTTTATTTGATATTCATTGTGTATATTGTGTACAAATCGCTGTCCGTATTCAATACAATCATGGTTCAAAAGTATTGCAATAATGGTAATCTTCAAAAAAATGCTTAAAACACAAAGATTTCTTGCACCATGCGCATCTTATAATAGCTACATTATTACAACCTGGTATTTCACAGGATGCTTTAGAGGATTCACTGAAACCGAAACTAACTGGATTGTCAAAATGTTCTGGTTTTGTTGTTATGTAATTACTTTTGAACCAAGCATATTTGAAAAGATTTGTATATCTTGGAGATGAAAGCTGATTATGCGTGAGAGATTGTAATTTAATTATATTATTCCTCAAGTGTAAATTAATATCAGAATTGAAAAGCAATACACTATTAGAAAAATGCCTAACAAAGTTCTTCCATATCCTGAATCCAAACACGTCCAGTGGTTGAATTTTTCCAGTAGTACCTTCTGGTATTATTAGTGTAACTA
Source organism: Gasteruption jaculator (assembly GCA_949825005.1). NCBI lineage: Eukaryota > Metazoa > Arthropoda > Insecta > Hymenoptera > Gasteruptiidae > Gasteruption > Gasteruption jaculator. Next base: position 4,386,080 of record OX463762.1, read on the forward strand.
AATTTTTGTCTCCGGGCGTCGCTTCTTTAACAACTTTTGAGCAATGTACACTCCAAGAGTCGATCAATAGCACACTATCATAACCAACATTAGGAAAAAAAACTTTTTCCAAAAAAATTTTGAAGTGATCTGCAAACAAAAATTAATATTTTATTATTCTAAAATAAACGTATATTTAAATTCTTGTATTTCACTTGTTATGTACATACCTGAAGTCAATTTTCCAGATTTGGATGCTGTTATAAAAACATTTTCTGGTTTGAATATTTGCTTTTCAACAATCGGTCCAAACACACCCTTTGGCTCTTTAAGAACAATAAAAAGAGGGGAAAGCAATTTTCCATCGGCACTTATTATGGGTTGTATTGTATAGCTATGCGTTGTTGCAGATACAGATTGAACAACACATTCGACCTTTTTAACCCCTTCATCGCTTAAGGTTCGACCAGAATGAATTTCGAGTTGGAAACCACTTTGATCAGAATTATATATATTTTGTTGCCCATATTTTTCAATATGTTTTTTTACCTCATTCACAAAACTTTCAGCATTTATTGCTAAGCTCTCCCGGTTTTCTATAGTTTTCTTTGTAACAAATTTATTAATTTTTCTGGATACGATTCGATGCGTTTTCTTAAACTTCAAAAGCCAACTAGGAGAAGCTTTGAATCGAAAGTCTTGAAACCCTATCTCTTTTTTAGCGTGCAATGCCCATCTTTGCAGGTCAATATCGTGAACAATCACACCAGCATCCAGAGCCTCCCGCAAATTCGTTAATGTAAATTCACTGATTCTCATTAATTTTTCTTTGTAAGTTCCTCCTTTATTCAATTGATGTGCCCATCTTCTTAACTGTCGAACAGATTGTACTTTCTTGAAGTTCTTTTTTACTGTATCGACGCTATAATTTTTCTTCTTACCCGATCTCCAGAATTCCACTGCTCTGCTTTTATAATCGTAACTTAACTCTTCTTCATCCGCAGAACAAGTATCGAGATATGTGTGAGTTGGATCTTCCATCTCATTACCCTCAATAGCTTGAGCTTCATGTTCTTTAAACGGCTCTTGAAAATCTAGCGTTTCTTCACTTATCACTTCAACAGCATTGTAATCACCCATAGAATCAATCATAATTTTTTCGAAATTTTCCTTGAGTTCTATTTCAGCATTATTCACTGGAGTCTCTGCGATATTTAGGACTTCGAATGTAGCCAAAAGAAGTTTTATAACATTTATCGGGTTCACTTTCATAATGAACTATTTCTCGACGTTACGATTGAAAGAACAAGTGCACATTGCGAATGCAGCGATTTTATGCGGTTTATATACTTGGTCGGTTTGTTATGTTGTATTCACTGAACAAAGATATCTCCAGTTTACTTTATCTTATCTTTATGTTACGATACTGTAGAATTTTATGAAACAGATAACTTGCAGTACATGGTCACATGATGATACTGGCAGTCTTACCATTAACGAATATTTTCTCATTACAGCTTTTAATATCATAAGAAATAAGGGTGTTTTAACGAGATAAAGTTACTATCTATAATAAACAGTTCATACATATATGATTTGTTGACGAAGAACTGGGTTAAAATATCTCCGACGAACAGAAAATAACGTTATTGCGTTGCTGCTTTATAAATATGTATTTTTACTTTTTTTTAATTCAACAAACGGGGAAAGTGCGAAAAGAGTGTTTCGGTAAAAAAGATGGTGCATAACGGCGTAAGGTGATAGTTTATCGCTTAAATATGTAAAAAGGTACGACGAAAATTTCATAGCTGTTGAATATCTCATAGCCCTTGAAAAACGAGTAGTCTATGTAGTAGTCAAATCACGAATTTTCCAAGAGGAAAATATTTTCGATTGATTTTGTACATTTGAATGGCGAAAATACAGATTCCGTGTGAAAGATGACACATTAATGCTAAAGGGGGTAGTTTACCCCCATCAAAGTACTTCCAGCAAATATACTGAAGAGTAAGGTGAAAGTTTCATAGCCGTTTAGTGCTAATTTTTCGACATCGGCATTAGTAACACGAGGAGCGTATGAGGTACCCCCTGTTAATTATTCGAAATTAATTAATTAATTAGGGGTAGCTCGGTTATTGCGGGTTGGATCACGGATTTTTAAAGAGGATGAAACACGTCGCCTGCAGCAAGCAACGGTCTCTTTAGAATTTTTCAACGATAAATAATATCGTTGAAAAACTCGTATTTTGGGCTCAAAAACAAAAAAAAAAAATACAACTCTAATTTGGGCGCCAGTCGGTTTTTCGTAAAACCGACAAAACGACTCAACTAAAAAAAAAGACAAGGAAAGAAAAAAAAAACTTACTCCAGCCCAAGCTCTCGGCAGAGGGGCGGGTTCGCCAACTTTTCCCTGAAAATCAAAAACTGAGAAAAAGACGACACAACACAAAGAAGAAACAAAAAAAAAAAATCAGGCGTGAGAGAGAAAAGAAGAAAAGAAATCACACTTAAAAAAAAAGAAATCGTCTTTAATAATCCAAAGGGACCAAATAAAATAAACGCAAGAAAAAAAACACTCTCTCTCTCTCTCTCTCACTCGCGACTCAAAACAAAACAGACACCAAAAAAAAAACCGCTAACGGAGGAAACCTCCACTCACCAACGCAAGTTTAATGAAAAAAAAAGAACGGAAAATCGCTGACGAAATATTCGAAAATGAAACTTTATTGTTTCGCCACAGGATCGTAAGTGAGGATCCGCTCCTTCGCAACGGTCCTCGATCCCTCAAATCCCCAGGTGACGTCATATCAGCGACGTGACCGATAACGCCATCGACCTAGCTTTAGATCACTCGATCTTTCGCTAGGTAAGTCGCCAGGATCGGTAATCGGTAGGATGGTCAAGTAGAGCGATAATTGGAGAGCTCTACTTTGGCTCCGTTATCCTTCACAGAAGGCGCCATTGCCCAACGCTATGATTCTTCATTACGCGAAAATGCAGGCTGGATAGAGCGGTGATTAACGTGCTCTACTTTTCCCCAAACGTCCCTTGTGATAGGCGCTATCTTCGAACGCTAAAATCCTTGCTTACGGGACTCTTGCCGAGCGGGATTCTCATCCACTCAAGAGTCACCGTTCCCTCGATGATTTCGTGATTTTCCTCGACAACGGTTTTGGTGAGTGGTAGGGTTTTCACAATCTTTTATCAATTTTTAGTCGCCACATTCACACACTCACTCATACAATAAACGCAATCAGTTCCTTAATTCGCTAACTTAACAATCCTAATAATCAAGAACAATATCGCAATTAAATGATAAATAAAATCAACTCTTAACGCTAATACAAAAAAAATAATAATGATATTGGGAGTTACGCAGTTCTCCCAAGACTTACCATCCTGTGTATTTCGCGACTCAAACTTTGACTCGAATTTGGCTCAAATTTTGTAACGGGTAAAAGTTACCACGTTACAACTCCCCCTCCCAGAGCGAACGTGCGATGGTGAGCACGGAGAGACAACAAAAATGCAAAAAAAACAAAAAAAAAACAACCTCTACCGAAATCTGCAACTTAAACAGACAGGTTAACATGCAAGATGGAGCGAAAGAAAAAAAAACAAGCTACCCCAGTTCCGGCCTCAAAGAAAAACGTTTATTATTTTAATAATAACAAATGAAAGAGGGAAGAAAAGAAAAGAAAAACACCCTTTTATTTACAGGGGCACTCTGTGCTACGAAGTCCCGGCTTTCCACATTTTCTACAGAATAGCCGCAACGGCTCTTTGCATTGGGGGTATTTATGTCCCCAATGCCCGCAATTGTGGCAACGCAAATTTGGCGCCGCCACCTCGATGCTGGGGATCGTCCCAGACATGCATCCCCTGCAGTCTAAGTCCTCGCAATGGTTGAGGTACATTTTCGCTAGTACGTGGTACCGCCAAGTATCCTTGGCCCCTGGGCCGTCTTCTAGGAATTGGATGGGGTCTCTTATACCCCATCCCGCTACCCACTCGAGAAAGGAGATCCAGTCCTTCGAGGTTTTCGGCTCCATTCTACTCAACCTCTAAAATCAATGTAGAAATCTAAATTAGGCATGCAGTTTACTAACTTGAATTTTCTATATCTAGTTGGAGTTTTCAATCACTGATTGGCTTAAAATCTTTCACGTGATACTTTCCAATAAGTTCTCTATCTAAAGATTCCACTTCGTAAATAGTTGGAGAACATTTTCTCGCAATTACGAAAGGACCTGTAAACTTGGGCGATAATTTGGCCGCAATATTTTTCGACTTATTGGAAAGTATCCTGTTTCTAAGCCAAACTCTATCACCTACGCTATACAAGCGTTCTTTTCGGTTTTTGTTATAGTATTTAGCTTGGCGCAATTCTTCTGTTTTGTTCTTCTCCCAGACGATGTCGTAAATCTCCGTCATTCTTTGCATGCGTTCGGACCATTTACGACGGTCTGGGTTCGGAATTTCGGCTCTATTTTCTTTAACTCTACGCAAAAACTTGGCTGGTCGTGGTTCTCTACCGAAATTCAGGAATGCTGGTGAGGTACCAGTTGAACCATGACTCGATGTATTATATGCGCTACGAAATTCGCTATCGTGCTTATCCCACGTCCTATGATCGGCCTCTATAAACGCGACTATCATCGTCTTGATCGTACGATTCGCTCTCTCTACGGGGTTCGCCTGAGGATGGTACACTGGTGTCGTCGAAAAATGGATACCGAATTCACTCGCAATACTTTTTATCACATTATTAATGAACTCGGTACCATTATCTGTGAGTAAGACCTCAGGCGTTCCCCAACGATACGCTACGAAATCCTCGAAAGCCTGGCTAATTGTCTTGCCGTTGGCTTTCTCTAATGGGACGCACTCTATCCACTTTGTAAACAAATCCTCGAAAATCAAGAGGTATTTGTACCCTGATTCAGATGGTGGGAACGGACCCATTACATCTGCCGCTACTACAGACCACGGTTGGTCTATATTTCTCGAGCCCATTCTGCCAAAAGGTCCTATTTGTTCTACTTTGCTCTTTTGGCAGATTTCGCAAGCCTTAACAAAATCCTCTACATCCTTGTACATGTTAGGCCAGTAATAATTATTTTTAACGCGATGATAGGTTCTATTAACCCCTTGATGGCCAGCTGCTGGAATATCATGGCTCTCCGTTAAAACATTTTGACGCAAGCTTGGAGGCACAGTCCATTTCCACGGATTTGTGTCTCCAAGTGTATTGTCCTGTAATTGATTCGGACGATAGCGGTATAGTTTCCCATCCTCTAATTTCCATTCTCTAAATCTTGATGGGGTTTTCTCTACTCCTTTTACTCTATTATCGTACCAAAGTTCTTTGGCCGGAGTAGCCTGTAACGCCATAACCATATCGCTATCATCTTCCTCAAACATCCGCGAGAGGGCATCTGGCACGTGGTGCAGAGCTCCCTTGCGGTGTATGATCTCAAAATCATACTCCAACAGCTCCAAAGCCCATCGTCCTAACCGACCTGACGGGTTTTTAAGATTATGGAGCCATCGCAAACTCGAATGATCCGTGATCACCCTGAAGTGGTATCCTTCAAGGAAATGACGGAACTTCTCTATGGCCCATATTACCGCTAAACATTCCTTTTCGGTTGTCGTATATTTCCTTTCGGCATCTGTCAAATTTCTGCTAGCATACGCAATTACTTTTTCTACGCCATCTTGTACCTGTGTCAAAACGACACCGACACCTGTATTACTAGCATCCGTTTGCAGAGTAAACGTACAACCGAAATCTGGATAAGCCAAAATTGGAGCAGAAGTTAATAAATCCTTAATTTTCTCAAACGCTATCTGTTGATCCCCTGACCAGTTCCATTTCACATTCTTTTTCAGGAGCCTGGTCAGTGGCTCTGTGATAGTGGAGAAATCTCTAATAAATTTTCTATACCACGACGCCATTCCTAAAAATCGACGCAATTGTCGCAAATTCTTTGGGCTCGGATACTCTACGATAGGCTCCAGTTTTGACTCATCCACTAACATGCCTTCCTGGTTTACTCTAAATCCTAAATACTGGATTTCCCGACAGCAGAATTCGCTTTTTTCCTTATTTATCACGAAACCTGTCTCTCTAATTCGCTCAAAAACTGTAGTTAACCAGTGTATGTGATCCTCAAATGTTTCTGTCGCAATTATTATATCGTCAAGATATGCAAAAACAGGATCCATACCTCTAATTAACCTCTCTACTGCTTCCTGAAAAGTTGCAGGGGCGTTACATAAGCCAAAAGGCATCGTCACAAATTGGAATAAACCCATACCCGGTACCGTAAATGCCGTTATTTCTCTACTTTCCTTTGTCAATGGGATTTGATGGAAAGCCTCTTTTAAGTCTATACGCGAAATGAATTTAGCTTTACGCAAACGATCTAGAATGGACGACATGTACGGCAGAGGATATGCGTTCTTCTTTGACACCGCGTTAACTTTACGAAAATCTATGCATAATCTATAGGAGCCGTTAGGCTTCTTCACCATAACTATGGGAGAAGACCAAGGACTCCTAGAGGGCTCAATAATTCCCTTCGCTAATAATCGTTTAATCTCCTCATGCATCGCCTCCTGAACTTTAGGGGACACCATGTAGTACCGTTGTTTGATGGCTTTATGCCCTTCAACGTCTATATGGTGTGTCGCTAGCGTCGTTGTCTCTCCTTCCTCGGGTAGCGTCGGTAGTTCCTCATTCAGGAGAGTCTCTAAAATTTCCCTTTGGAAATTCTCTAACGACGATAATCCGCAACATATGTCTGGTTCACCAGTCTCCAAACCTCGCAAATATTGGTGCCAGACCTGCGAATCCGCGATACGCCAAAGATTCGATTCCGCGTTTCTCCGTACGCCAAAAATCCTCTCGAAATCTGTACCTAGGATGCAGTCAAATGTTAGGTTCGGAAAAACGCCAATCGAAATTTCTTTAATGACGCCGTCTATCTCTACTGGAAGAGTCATTTCTTCTCCTAACCTAATAACGCTACCATCTGCTAATAGTATTGAGCGGTAGGCTGGATGTGTATCAAAATTTTTGATTGCCTGGATTCGGTTGTACGCCAATGAATTAATATATGTCTTATTCGATCCCGAATCCATCAATCCATCCAGACTAGCGCCCCCTATCTTAACCGTAATGATGGGTTTCCCGATTTTCCCAACATCTAGGTTCGCTAAATACTCTAAATCCCTCTCTAATCGGCTTGGCTCGATGTTGACGCTACGGGTTCGGACGTTTTCCCCCAGTTCGCGGGCTTCTGGGACCCGCTTTGCCCGTTTTTTGAACATTTAGGGCAATTATTCCGGGTTTTTCCCGCTAAACCGCAACCGTAGCAATAGCCTGAACGCAAAGGCTTTTTACACGCGGATTTAATATGGCCTCTCTGATTACAGTTCCAACAGAGAGGTCCGCTAGATTCCACCGATACTTTTGGGGACTGTTTCTTCACGCACGCTACTGTGTCTCCCGAATTTCGATGGTTCGCTACACTACTTCTATCGCTATTGGTCGCTACTTTTGCCTTATCTACCTTTTGTTTCGTCTTCGGTGGAGATTCTGGCTGTTGAGCTACCAAAACTGAAGTTTTCCCCCGCGATTCGTAGCGTTTAGGGTTATACTCAAACGAGGACAACATTCTGATACTGTTATTAACTGGTGGGGACTTGTATTGGGCGTTCAGGAGCCATATACGCTCCAATTCGCGTCCCTCACGCGCAAGACCATCAAAAGAAATAAAGCTGTTCCTCTTTATCCGGTCTCGATATTCCGGGCGCAAACACGAATACACGTGGTCTAGCTGCTCGTCTACAGCCGGTGTCGACGACAGTTTCCCATAAAGGCTCTCCATACAGACTAGATAGTCTGCTATGGGTTCTAACGAGCCTTGGGTTCGTACTCTAATGCATTCTCTAATGTGGCGTTGGATATCCACATCGCTAAACCGAGCTCGAAACCTGGATACAAAAGCACTCCAGTTTCTCCATTCGAGCTTCTTTATTCTATACCACTGCAATGCGATACCCTCTAAGAGCAGTGGTATAGCCTCTAAAGTTTCGGAATCCTCCATCCTGTAGAAGTTTTTGAATTCTTCTACTCGATCGAGAAATTCTTCCGCTTCTAGGCCCGAGGACCCATTGAATCTGAAGCCCCATTTGAGGACATCTATTTTCCTTTTTGGAAGACCGGTGTTCGGCTCCGGGTTCTGCCTCCTAGTGCACTCTATGCTACCGCTTTGCGGATTCGCGAATGTAGACGCAAGCGGGACGTTGTGCGGGTTAAGGGGACTCGAAAACTGTACGCTATCACTGAAATGCACTGTAGGCGCTACCGGAGCTGCCATTGGCATTGTGGTGCATGGAACCGCACTAAAACCTGAGGGTTGTACCAACGGGGTGCTTCTGGGGCCGCTAACATAAATCACATCACTACTCCGATGTCCTGTGGACATTGAAGTAGTCATGGTCACGGAAGTACATGTGGTTGTACTGACCGTCACTGGTACCTCAATCACTGAGCCACAAAAATCCAGAATTTCTTTTTCAGCTTGTGTCGGCTCGCTAACGCTATTTGTCGCTAAATCATCCAGGGGGCTCCATGGAATATTTTCACCAATACCAGCTTGCCTGTAAAAGGCTCTGGTTAATCTATCTCTCAGCTGTTCCACGGAACCCTCTGGATTTAAATTCCATCCAGCTAGAATGGCTGAAAGTGCTGGTAGTGGGATTGCATTTACCCACTGTGACGCTCGTTCGCGCTTCTCCGGCTCTCACGGCCCCTGCCGTGGTCTTACCGGCCGGCCAATCGGGTCCCGGAGATTCCACGCCGATCCCTGCGCGACTGCTACCTGCAATTGCCAGGGGTCGGTTGCCGCTGGAATCGTCCCTTCCCGATTCTGCCCGAACGGCGCCAAAAAAAGAGCGGCACTTCGTTACCCGTCCAGTCACTATTTATCTCCCTAACAAATCCTCGGCTAACTCAGTGGGAGAGGGGATAATCTCGTGGATCCTCTGGGTAACTCCATAAATAAATAAATAGCAACCTCGAAATTTATGGTAAGACAAAAAAAATGGGAAATTACGTATATTCAAACCAATAAGCATACACCTGATCAGTTCGGCGTCGTGACGCAAGTGATGCACTTCTCGGTGCTCGGTACGCTAACTATACAATTCAAGTGACGACGAAGTGATCAGTGAACATGAACGAAACTGAGTGAATCTAATATATATTTGAACTATAATCAATATAATCGCTAAATACTAAATCCGTTGCAATTCTATGCACATCTAATCGGTACTCGAACCCTAACTAATCTCTCGCATTCATGCATACTCAAATCCAAACGCGACTGGATTGCACTCATCACTAGTGGTCTCGTGACCATCCTAATACAAAAATACGGATTCCTTTCGGACGCAAATCGCACATACAAATCGGACAGTTAATATCGTACGCAATAATCTGTGACGTAATCGCGGGATCGTATATATAAAAGGTGACTACTCAAGTGACGTCGTTCTCTCTCTCTCTGCTGGCTGCGTGGTTGGTGCTGTCCTTCTCCTACTGGGTCGCCTCGGCGGGACGCTCCGTCTCTGTCGCTCCCCACAGCTGCGGTGACGTCACGGGCTCAGCTACGTCGATCCCCGCTCCTTCTCGGTGTTCGGCCGACTCCCCAGCTGCACTGCCTCGGCTGCTGCAGTGGGTGCATGGGGTCCAGGAACTCCTGCGTGTTCCTTCCCCCTCAAATGGGCCGCTTCTCTAGTGGCCACGTCCCGGGTGGAGTAATGATTCCACCGGGCCCCTCAAGTCCACTGGCCCTCCGTAACTCGGCCAACACAGTCACTGCACTTATGCTTGTCCGGTGCACTGTCTCTTTCGCCCTATGCACTCTGGGCGGCTCCGACTTGGAATTTCGCGGTTCGCTCGTCCTTCAATGGGACACCCTGGAGACAGGCGTGTCCCCCTTTACTCCCGCAGGACGTAAAGTCTGGGATCTATCTCCCTTACGGGGCACTCTCGTGCACTTCACGCACTCACTGCAGATCGTTGCACGTGAGTCTCTCACAACTTGGACCGAACGAAAAGGTAGTCTCCATACAGGGATGACTCCTTACAAAACGCGAACTCTAACGTCGTGGCTACTCGAGAACGTTCACACGAACCGCTCTCGCGAAATTCCTATCGCTCGTGAACTCGACGCGATTGACTAAGAAAAAGAGGAGAGCGAGTCCTGGGGACTCGCCTATTTATCCTTTCGGAGCTTCGGCCTGGAATCTTCGATCGGCGGGTGTTTCCCGCCGGTCGCGGATTAGGGGATTGAGTGAAGAGGAGAAACTTCTACGAGTTTCTATGGTTTCTCCTCTTGCACCTGGTGCATCAATCTCTGGCTCCTCGCGGCCTCTAACTTCTTTCCGGGTGCGCTTCCTAAGGAAGTGACTCTCAACTTCCTAGCATGACGGGAAGGATGCAATCGCTACTCAATCCGCTTCCCGCCAATATCCCTTCTCCGCCGACTCGACTCCTCGTGCGAAAGCCGGCTCCGCCTGAATCCCGCTCGACTCTTCGGGCCCCCTTGTCTCTGGGCTATTCATTAGACTTCGGTTGACAAAGTCTCTTTTCTTTTGGTATCGAATAGCAAAAGAAAAGAGAAAGTAATTTCTTATATTCTATTGATTTGGATTCTCGTCTAGAATGTTCGATCGATAATTTAATGATTTTCAGGGACGAGATGGCTTCTAGAAAAGTCACCTCGTCACACCACCCATCCTGGGACCCGCAATTGGATCGCTGTGGTTGGGACTGGTCCGCCATTATTCAATATAAAAGATACTAATTTCGCAATATCACGAAAATGAATAAAAGAATTAAAAAAAAAAAAAATTTTATTGCGCGATATTGTATAGCACGATTTCCAAAATTCGGTAAAAAAAAATGTTGAGAACCACGCCAGTATAAAAAAAAAGAAGGATATCCGTTGAGGGGCTCTAAAAAAAAATGAACAGTTCGCAATACTCGCTAAAAAAAATCGCGTTTAAGAATTTAACTAAATAAATGCAAAAAAAAATCCTTAAGATTCCTCTTTAATCGAAAAAAAAGACAAAATTCTAACAAAAAATTAGCTTTCACTGTTAGAAAAAAAGTATATATAAAAAAAAGACAGAAAACTCCCCTGAAAAAAAAATGTTCTATTACGAAAAAAAAATAGTGAAACTCTAAAAATAATTAAATTCCTTACAGTTATAATTTTAAGAAAAGGCAAAAAAAAAATTTTTTTGATAGACGCTGTACTCGAATATTGTATCCTATCTTCTTATAATTCGACTATTATAATAATTTTCGCGAGATAATTTCGAATGTAATTCACACAAAGCAGGCGAGACGAAATATTATTTCAGTTAGACGAAATATTATTTCGATTACACGAAATAATATTCAAATACCGAGAATAAAGGAAGATTTTCCTCGCAATCAGTCGCGACTTCGTAGAATACAAAGGGAAGTAAACACTTACCTGACCTTTGAATTCTGAATTTTTTTCAGCTCCCAAGTATCTCCGAAAGGATTTTCTCACGCTAATCAACCCAATCTCGTTGGAGATTTTCAAACTTTAAATTTAATAGCGTAAAATTGTAAAAGAAATGGCTAACTTTTGCAAAAACTCAAAAAAAAATTTTTATTTTAGATTTAAGAAAAAAAAATGTAATTCACGAATGGATTGAAAATAGAAGAGAAAAAAAAAGAATTGCGCACTCCAAAAAAAAAAGGAAACTCCAGGTATATAAAAAAAAGTACAAAAGAAAATTCTATCAAGCATGCGTTAAAATAAAATCCTTCATACGAGAAAAAAAAAGAAAAAGAAAAACCTGAAAATCTACGCAAAAAAAACCAAACAAAAAAAACTACTCAGATTCAAATAAACTGAAAAAAAAAACTGCAGAAGGGAAAAGTTGGTGTTTTCCCAATCACGTTGGGCGCCAGTTGAAACACGTCGCCTGCAGCAAGCAACGGTCTCTTTAGAATTTTTCAACGATAAATAATATCGTTGAAAAACTCGTATTTTGGGCTCAAAAACAAAACAAAAAAAAATACAACTCTAATTTGGGCGCCAGTCGGTTTTTCGTAAAACCGACAAAACGACTCAACTAAAAAAAAAGACAAGGAATGAAAAAAAAAACTTACTCCAGCCCAAGCTCTCGGCAGAGGGGCGGGTTCGCCAACTTTTCCCTGAAAATCAAAAACTGAGAAAAAGACGACACAACACAAAGAAGAAACAAAAAAAAAAAATCAGGCGTGAGAGAGAAAAGAAGAAAAGAAATCACACTTAAAAAAAAAGAAATCGTCTTTAATAATCCAAAGGGACCAAATAAAATAAACGCAAGAAAAAAAACACTCTCTCTCTCTCTCTCTCACTCGCGACTCAAAACAAAACAGACACCAAAAAAAAAACCGCTAAGGGAGGAAACCTCCACTCACCAACGCAAGTTTAATGAAAAAAAAAGAACGGAAAATCGCTGACGAAATATTCGAAAATGAAACTTTATTGTTTCGCCACAGGATCGTAAGTGAGGATCCGCTCCTTCGCAACGGTCCTCGATCCCTCAAATCCCCAGGTGACGTCATATCAGCGACGTGACCGATAACGCCATCGACCTAGCTTTAGATCACTCGATCTTTCGCTAGGTAAGTCGCCAGGATCGGTAATCGGTAGGATGGTCAAGTAGAGCGATAATTGGAGAGCTCTACTTTGGCTCCGTTATCCTTCACAGAAGGCGCCATTGCCCAACGCTATGATTCTTCATTACGCGAAAATGCAGGCTGGATAGAGCGGTGATTAACGTGCTCTACTTTTCCCCAAACCTCCCTTGTGATAGGCGCTATCTTCGAACGCTAAAATCCTTGCTTACGGGACTCTTGCCGAGCGGGATTCTCATCCACTCAAGAGTCACCGTTCCCTCGATGATTTCGTGATTTTCCTCGACAACGGTTTTGGTGAGTGGTAGGGTTTTCACAATCTTTTATCAATTTTTAGTCGCCACATTCACACACTCACTCATACAATAAACGCAATCAGTTCCTTAATTCGCTAACTTAACAATCCTAATAATCAAGAACAATATCGCAATTAAATGATAAATAAAATCAACTCTTAACGCTAATACAAAAAAAATAATAATGATATTGGGAGTTACGCAGTTCTCCCAAGACTTACCATCCTGTGTATTTCGCGACTCAAACTTTGACTCGAATTTGGCTCAAATTTTGTAACGGGTAAAAGTTACCACGTTACAAGGAAAATATTTTGAATTGATTTTGCACGTTTGAATGGCGAAATAACCGATTGCATGTGAAAGAAAGCGTGTAAGTGTTAAAAGGGGTAGTTTACCCCCTTAATGTTGCTACCCTGTCAATGAGCAAAAACAGGTCAACTGTATTTGGACCTCTACTTTTAAATTGTGCATATTTCATCGAAATTTGTTAGTAAATTTGCTCATTGGGGTGAGAAACAGAAAAATCGAGGGGTGGTTCACCCCTTAGGAAGAAATTTTTTTCATAAATTTAACATGTGCTTTTCATTACTTTTCATAAGGAGTATTTTAGTTTTTGTCGCATTAAATTTGGACAACCCTTTCTAGGTGCAACTGCATTCTTACCCCTTGACGTACCCAACTTTGAAGGGTGATTTCACCCCTTTAAACCGTTTTTTGGCCGATAAAAAAAAATACGTGTCTCTTAGATTTTAAAGCACTACAAGATTGTGTATATTTATTACTTGTGCTGCAGTTCCATATAATATCGGGGTCAGTAAAACGAATTCTTCTAAAGATTTTTTAGCTTTGGCATTAAACGTTATGGCGAGTCGATCTGAACATAAGATTCTGAATGCAAAATGCAACAATAAAAAGTGTCTGTACAATTTTTGAGGGACAATATTTCGTAAAACAATGGGACCACATTAAAGTAGAAAAAATCTAAACTCAGTAGCCTTCCATTGCCGAACACAGAAAATAGATCTAGTTTTTCTTTGAAATTCTGAAGGTAACTGGGATCTTAGACATATAAGTCTTTGAGATAATTCTAACTTTTTTATCGGAGTTAATCTGACTTTTAAAGGCCCGTACATGAGCATTTCGAGGACCTTTTTCATTACACCTACACAACCAAGATGCATAAAATCCAATATAAAGCTAGTCATCATATCTATTTTCGGGCTAATCAGTTCCATTGGAGAAACCCCCATGTGATGTTCGGAATCCTTTCTGTTTCGAAAAGATTCATCAGTTCTTAGCTGGTGATTAATACCGGGATATATAACTTTTGAACCACGTCCCTCTACATGTTGAATTCCCCTTACAATACACCTTTCGCATGCACTATATCCACCATGTCCCTTTGTGCATTTGACATATGATCGTGCTGGGGTATCGGCGACAAAACATTTTAGTATAACTGGAAAATCTTTTTGGAAGAGCCATATTCTCGCAAGTGATTCAATTCTTCTATAAACTGTTCGAGGTAATTCGACAAATTTTTTGGTTTACTGTCGCCACAATAAATACCCACTATAAAAGATTTATATACGTCAGGCATATAATGCACTTTGCATAGAATAGGCCAAAATGATTTTCCTTTTGAACGCGTTAAAGGGAGTCCGTCGATGTTTATAATTGATTCTATATTTCCTTCATGGTAGCTCGCAACACAAGACGCCAAACCCTTGGCAATCCCTACGTATACAAACTCGCCCGGCATACCATCACAGGAAGCATCACTCATTTCTCCAATTTTATAATTGACTGATGTTGTACTTGAAAAGCTCTTGGAATTTTTTGGTAGATCAGGAAGAATTCTTTTGCGAAGGATTCCTAATAAAGCATCCAAATCTCTACACTTGATACTCCGAGTAATAGCCCAAGATCTCAGTTCGTCAATTTCGTTTTCAGTTTCTTGTATTTGAAGAATATGGTTAGTATCTTCCATTTCACCTCGAATATCCGCTTGTAAGATATCTTCGCGAAAGTGCAATGCTTGCGTTACAGATTCTTCAATATCTTCTTTCACATCGGATAACGTTAGAACGGTGTCTGCTCCAATATGTATATTCTCTTTAAGAAAGAAAGAGAATAGTTTATTGTCTAAGTGTGCATACCTCTAAATTATAGTTTATAAACAAGTCTTATTATCAACTAATTTAACGAATAAAAGCTTACCATATACAAATATATTTTTTCCGCTTACATCATCTCCAAGGAGTTCTAACAGGTCTGACGAATCTTCACCACATCCTTTTTTTAAAGCCCGATACGTACGTTTTCGATCCCGAGCGTTTTCCCGTATCCGATTTTCCATATCCAAAAATGATTCAGTACAATATTCGCAGCGGAGTATATTCATGATCTTATGTGAGATTAAAGTTGTTATAATAATTTTCATATAAAGTGAAATATATCCAGAGAAAGTGACATATGATTTAGAACATCAGAATGTTATGAGAAGCTATTGCACGTTTACTTGCAAAGACGACAAAAAGATCAAGCACGTTCCTCATTTCTGGTAAACTTAAAGGTTATGTCGACGTGAGATAAACGCTGCTAGTTTCTATATTTCACAACCTTAGACATGAGCACCACCGGAACGCGCAAGCGCATTCGTGGGTAAACCGTTTATCCACGAATGATCCGCCATGTTGTTAAACAGTTTTCTGACTGTGCATTACTGCGCTTGCGCGTTCCGGTGGTGCGCATGTCCAAGGTTGTGAAATGTAGAAACTAGCAGCGTTTATCTCACGTCGACATAACCTTTAAGTTTACCAGAAATGAGAAGCGTGCTTGATCGCGAAAATTGTATCGTAGTGTGTCATAAAAGTAAGTTCTTAAGTGTTTATTTTCTATAAAACAAAGAACGATATACGATCAATGTGTTATTGTGCGGATTCAACCACGAGGAATGGAGATTTTTCGCCAGTCCTTACCGCTCTTGTAGAACACCACGTGTGTCCGTAACTTTTGTCCGACATAACCTCTTTTATCAAGAAGAATCAAAGAGCCTGATCGCCAAGATAGAAAACAGCCTGGAAAGATACATCTCTCTTTGCTAATAAGGACTCAGAGATCACAAGGAGGCTCCTAAAATCGACTGTTTATTAGAATTAGATAGCAAAACACAATTTGCAACATTATTTTTTAGGCTCGTGGGCTACAAAAGAAAAGTAAGTAAAATTATTTATTATTTCAACGATAATATGTAGTTATTTAATTGATTACGTCGAATTCCTCTATCCCTCAGTTATCGATATATCTTTTTGTCGTCCTTGCAAATATTTGTCTTCCTTTCAATATTTTCAGTGTCTACTCAAGAAAAACCAATACTATTCACATTAGTGGAATTCAAAAATGAAAAAACAACTACAGGACTGAGGTCTATTGAGTGCGTGCCTAGCTCATGGGTCGACTATGATTCGACACTTGGTTCTTGTGTCACGAAATACATGGCTGAACCATATGTACCAGAAGATTACGACTTGATAAAAGGATTAATTAAAACTCGAGCTCGCCTCCTAAAGACTGGCCACAATATCTAATCGAAATAAGAGGCGATGCAAGTGAGTTAGGTTCAGCTGTAATTGGTTTTAAATTTTTCAAATTTCAAAATATTTGTTGGTTTGTAGAAACGTACAAGGAAGGAATGGATAAATTACGTATTCTCGAAATTCAAGAATACACAACTGATTCAGAATCACGTGGAAAAGAGAAGGCTAGGAAGACAATGGAAATGCTGAAAGCTAAAAAAGATATCTTACAAAAGCTGTCCAAAGGAGATGACGATTCCTCAACGACATCAGGTATGCAGCCATATAAAATGTACGTTTCAAAAACTGTATGTTTTAAAGACTTAACGTTTAAAAAGCATTATTTTTGTATATCCTTCAGAACAATCTAACTCAGGAGAATGATTCGGATCTCATGTTGCTAAACATTCTCATGCCGACTGTTTCGAACAACCTAGACGAACGTGGCATAGAATATCTGTCGGAAAAAAGAAGACTCCTAAACATCAACCTAAAAGGAGACTCGAAAAAACATCCTCCATTCACAGGAAACCAAAACAAAATATCGATAAAGCGGACCGAAACAAC
The DNA here is from genome assembly GCA_949825005.1 of Gasteruption jaculator. NCBI lineage: Eukaryota > Metazoa > Arthropoda > Insecta > Hymenoptera > Gasteruptiidae > Gasteruption > Gasteruption jaculator. The sequence continues at coordinate 4,403,242 of OX463762.1, forward strand.
AATGGTTTTAAGAAGGCAGAATCGGATTTGCAGGAGCCGAGAGTTTGTCGAATTATGAGTTCGCCCAAAAGCGATTTGCATCCTCATAGACAAAACGATCTCCCAAATCGATCCTCAATAAGAGAAGAAGCTGATGCAGAGATAGAGAATATCGAGACTATAGTCCCTGAAAAACCAACTTCTCTAAAAAACATCCCAAAAGGTATATTTTTTAACGCATTTTTTAAAATGTATTGTATTATTTTTCCTAACTTTTTTTTATTAACTGATTATGTAATTTTCAGAGTCTGCTTTCTTATATGTCGCCATAAAAAAACTGACGGTGCAAGTGGAGTCAATGGAAAAGGAAATACAGGCGCTGAGAGGTAGTATTGAGCGTCTGATGCTGGTAAAAAATACAGAAATTTCGGCACAGGCTTTCATTGAAAAGTATAATTTCGAGAAGATACGATCCATAGAAGAATTTGAGAAGTTCGATTCCAATCTAAAGGATAATTTAGAATTCGCAAATGATTTCGTAAGTTTGTAATGTTCTCTATCTCTACTTTTTTTATTTCTTTTCTGTTGATAACATTGCATTAATATTATTTTAGAAGCATGCACTGGAACATCTTTTGGAATCCACGGTAAAACAAACCATTGTTACTATTATCCGCAAATTTTTGCACCGGGAATTCGCTATGAAGTGTACGGCCATCAAGCAATCGAACGATAAGTTTGTTCTGAAAGGAAGTTCTTTGTATGATCTTTTGTTTGGTATGTTAACCTTTATAGCTCCTTCTATCTTATCCAGAAGTGATTTTTGACACGTATTACAGAATTGTTGTAATTTCAGATTTCGTATGTTGCTCCTACAAAACTCCAGATGGCAAAAAAATTACGGAAAAACTATTTTATCAATCTTTATCGTTGTGTCTTACAAACGCAAAAGATTGGGATGGAAATCGGAAACTGCGGCAGCCAGTTGTCACAAACGTGTAATAAAATAATTTCCTATTTCACAGGATCTTCAGAATAATCATTTAACACTTTTTAAAAGTTTTTTTAAACTTATAAATGTACATCTTAAGAACAGTACTAAAATAAATTGTTATAACGCTAAATGTCTTTTGTTATTAGAGCTTGTAGAAATAAAATGGGGTGAAACGTTTATTCCTCTCTTATGCCTGTATATCGCGCCTCTACAGGCGCGAGTTATATACTCTGTCTTGGGTCAAGTTATAAATAATAACTTGGCCCAAGCTAGGATTGCAAGACAGGCCCTAGAATAAAAAGCGGGACAAAACTATATTGGCCCAATATTGGGATCCTAACTAGAACCTGGCTTAAAAGTAGGAAAACTAACCGGGGCCATGTTTTCGCCTAACTAAAATTTCCACACGGGCAATGCATATCCCATATTTAATACATCTTGAGCTAAATTAATGATGTAATGCATGTTTAAAACTGGAGCTTAGCCTCCGTACAATATGGGTAATATCTCTACAAAACGATGAAAATACAATTTCGCCAAATGGTTGAATCTAACAGCGGATTCCTCTGAACATAATATTTTACACTCCACATGGAGCAGTAGAAAATGTTTAAACTGATTACGAGGCAATAATTTTTGTAAGATGATAAGGCCACAGTAAAAGAATCGCTGTACAGGCTTTCAGAAATAGTTTAGTCTCGACACATCCTAGAATCCATCTAGAAACCGACGAGTATTTATAGTTCGGGAATCCCTATCAGATCCCGATCAGTATTTGTCTGGTAAGTGCGACTCCCCGTCGAATCCCGATCGGGATTTGTCTGGTAACCTGGACTCCCCAACTTTCTGCACGGGTTTAGACGTGATAGATGCTTTAATATTAATTTTTTAATTTTCCTGAGTTTTGTCGCGCGTCACAAACCGAGAAGCGCGCCAATTTTGAACCGAAAGCATTTACTATAAAACGCAGTCAAGTTGCACAACAGCTGTTTATGCAAACCTCGAAAAAGTAGCATTTTTTATGAATGTCCCAAAAACTGCATACAATTGTTTTTACCCAAAAGATATATTTTAACAGAATAAGACAAGTGTAAACAAATTTTTGTTGCTGATGTTCGATGTTCTGAGGCTCCCAGGTAATTTGAAAAAAGAAGTTCGAAAGTATCCTTAAGGGGTTGCAACACAGTGCGCGCGCGGTACGAGGGTGTATTTTTAATAATTTTTTTCGAGCAAACGATTGTTTTTTTTCTATTGTTACTTGTATTCAATAGATATATAAACAAGATTCTACACAAATTTTTGTATCCCAATCTGACTAATAGTTTGCGGTGTATGCCGCTTTGATAATGTTACGTCTAAAGTTGGGGTATCGAATTGTGGTTCGAGAGCAACTCAAGACTTACTTTCCATTTTTGAATCGATATCGAAATATCGATTCAGGGATAGGAAATTGTTGGAATCAAACGACTAGTTAACCTTTTTACGTCGGGGATGGCCGATATATCGGCTACCTTACATGTGCCACATATATGGGTAGTTGACTGAAGATAAATAATGTTTTTTTTCTGCAAATCTATGTGTTTTATCAAAAATTGATTTTACACTTTTTCCCGGCGTTAAAAGGTTAACCTGTTGAAAATGTGTGTGTATATATGTATTCCGTAATTGACATTGATAGTGGATATATTACCTAATCATAAGAGTGTGCTTAAAATTCAAAATAGTCCAGGATAGGTAGTTCCAGGCTGTTCAATTAGGAATAGGAACGGAAATAGGATAGAGAGGGAACAACCGGTAGTTCCAGGCTGTTTACTCGGAAATAGTAAGGGATGAACGAACCGGTAGTTCCAGGCTGTTCAATTAGGAATAGGAATAGAAATAGAATATAGAGCGAACAACCGGTAGTTCCAGGCTGTTTACTCGGAAATAGAAAAGGAGGAACGAATCGGTAGTTCCAGGCTGTTCAATTAAGAATAGGAGTAGAAATAGAATATAGAGCGAACAACCGGTAGTTCCAGGCTGTTTACTCGGAAATAGAAAAGGATGAACGAACCGGTAGTTCCAGGCTGTTCAATTAAGAATAGGAATAGAAATGGAATATGAATTGAATTACAATCAGGAGTCGAGGTTGAGATTGAATAGGAACTAAAAATAAAAAGGAAATAGAAATTGAAAATAGAGGTCAAAAATAGAAATAGAAATTGAATTAGTATTCGAAAATGGCTTAGTATTAGGAATAAAAATAGAATTAGTATTTGAAATCGGGTTAGTATTAGAAATGGAAATAGGAATAGAATTAGTATTTGAAATCGGGTTAGTATTAGAAATAGAAATAGGAATAGAATTAGTATTTGAAATTGGGTTAGTATTAGAAATAAAAATAGAATTAGTACAAAAAAATTGAAATGGAATCTTAAATTGAATTGATATTTGAAATTGAATTAGCATTAGAGGTAGAAATAGGAATAACATTTAAAATCGAAATGGAAACAGAAATTGAGTTAGCATTTGAAATTGAAATTAGTATACGAAAATGTAATAGAAGTAGAGTTTGAATTAGAAATTGAGTTAGAAATAGAAATAGAATTAGAATTTGAATTTGAATTAGAAATGGAAGTTGAAATTGAAATAGAAATTGGAATTGAAATTGGAATTTAATTTAATTTGGGAATGGATAAAATATCTCTTAGCTTTTGAAGTCAGGAGTACTGGGGTGTTCTTCATCTAAACCGAAGAATCCCGGAGCGTGGTTCGGCGGCAGCTGGCTAGTCATGACCGGTGAGGATGGTGCGATGGAGGTTGTAGGGTGTGGAAATAATGCACTACACTGTTTAATTTTGAACAGTAAAATACTATATTTTGCTAAATAATAAAAATATAAAAGTCCGAAGCCGCGTTAACAAATGACTGAATGAACGTATGATTCTAAGACCGAATGAGTCTGAATCCACTGATTGAGTGATCCTAAGACTCGTGAGGGAGTCATCGCGAATGATCCTAAGACTCCACGAGTGATCTTAAGGAGATCGTAAGACTCACCGTACAGAGACTTAAAAACTGACTGCTCGTTGAAAACTGACTACTGATGAAGATTTTTGCTGCTCTCGCTATAATTAATAATAATCCTAGGCTACTCCTCTCCACAATCGCACATAGTTCTTTATTGGTCAAACTTAATCTTTTAGTTTTTTCATTGGACCCAGATTATGGGGTAGGGATTTTGCTTCTAACGGTGGAAGGGTTCTTTGGAATTCCCTTTGGTGGGGATTTTTGTAAACAGTACTGATAACTGTGGAATTTTGCCAAGTGCCAACTCGAATTTATGAGTTTAGGAAGTTTATGAAATTAAGAAGTTTCGGGTTTCTCGAGCGAGATTTTCTTGAGAAATTTTTGCATGCGCTGGTCACTTGGAATTTGCTTATCAAAAAGAAAGAAAGAAAAAAAAAGTATTCATTGTTCGTCTTCTTGGGTTGCCTTTGTTATGGCTTCTCGAAAGATTTCTGCAGAATGTTGGAAATTCTTTGTGGGAGAAAAGGAATGGCACCTCACACTAAATAAATAATTTATACAAACGATGTATTTCGATAAAGAAAATGTTAGAGAAAAACTTTAATGATTGGTACAAAAGAACGTGTAAGCTCGGTAGCGTCACAAGAAGAAGAAGACGCCTTAAAGTAAAGTTTCGGGATTACACCCGTTGCGCCACACACGGTAGAATGTGTACTATTTTCTTTAGATACTTTCTCCCTGTCAAAGGCGCGCGCAGACGCGGGAGATACGAACGCGCTAAACTCATTCACTCAACACACTCACCGTTTGAGCATTCGTTATCGACAACATTCCACACAGAAAATTAAACTGCACTCTCGGCAACGCTTTTGTGAACAAATCAGCTCTTTGGTATTTTGTAGGAACATATTTTACCTCGATATCACGACTTGCAACTTTCTCTCGCACATAATGAAATTTCACGTCAATATGTTTGGTGCGCTTGTGAAATTCCGGATTTCTCGCGAGCTTTATTGCGCTCTGATTATCAATCCAAATCACAGTGGGTTTGTCGCAGCACGATCCAATTTCTTTGAACAGTTTACGCAACCACACCGCTTCACGAGCTGCGGCTGTCGCCGCCACGTATTCCGATTCCGTAGTGCTAAGGGTTACGATTTTCTGTCGCTGGCTCGACCAAGAAACCACCCCGTTCGCGAACATGAACGAGTATCCGGTAGTCGACCGACGCGTTTCTATATCCCCTGCGAAATCAGCATCGCAATATCCGATAAGCTCCGACTCGTTTCCTCCGCTTTCATAAAGTATTCCGCGATCCTTCGTGCCTACCAAATACGCGAAAATTCGTTTTACAGCCATCCAATGTGCCCGATTGTGCTTATTAAGATACTTCGATACGGAGTTAACCGCGAAAGCAATGTCTGGACGCGAAACAACCGCCAGATACATTAGAGATCCTACGGCTTCGCGATAGGGAACATTTTCACCCTCGTCGTCGTCTTCCGCCGGATACAAAACAACGTTAGGATCAGCAGGTACAGATATCATTTTAGCATCCGACATACCGAACTTGTTTAAGATTCTCTCAGTATACTCGGATTGATGGATAAACATTTTCTTTCCGACCCGATCTCGCTCAATCTGTAGTCCTACAAAACGAGACGCGTCTCCTACCGTTATCATGAACGCACTTTTCAGATAATTTATCACAGCACTCAGTACTTCGCTTGACTTCGCGGCCACGAGACCGTCGTCAACAAACAGTGCTAGAAAAACATCAGCTTCATCGACACACCCCCTGAATACACAGTGGTCCGCATTTCCTTGAGTGAAGTTGAATCTTTTCAGGAACTCGATGAACTTGAGATTCCAGCACCTAGGAGACTGTTTCAGGCCATAAAGCGACTTATTTAGCTTACACACATACTCGTTGTGCCCATCCGAACTACCCTCAACGACGAGACCCTCGGGAATCTTCATAAAAATCTCTTCCTTCAACTCGCCGTACAGGAATGCAGTGCAGACATCAAACTGAGCCAGCTCGTAGTCCTTTTTAGTCGTGTTCGCCAGAAACGCTCGTAGCGAATCATACCGAATGACAGGTGCGAAGGTTTCATTATAATCCACACCTTGCCGCTGCATAAAGCCTCTTGCACACAGACGCGCCTTGTAACGACACTCACCCGTTGATGACCCCTGTATGACCTTGAAGACCCATTTCGAGTCTATCAGCTTGTCGCCCGGTTTCTTCCTGACCACCGTCCAGGTCTCGTTATTTTTGTGGGCAAGCAGTTCCTGATTAATGGCTTCCGACCATTTTGTCTCGTCAGGTCCATTTACCGCCTCCTGATACGTTGTCGGTCCTCTGTATTCTGAAAAATCGATCTCGTACAGGTATCTATTCGGTCGCTGAATCAGGCTGCGATCTCTGAGCTGTCGTCCAGCTGCTTCCTCTCGTTGCTCGTCCTGTACTTCCTCGTGTTGCTCGCCCTGCACTTCGTCGTGTTGCTCGCTCTGCCTTTCTTCCTGCTGTTGTGCTGCTACATCGTCCCGTGCAGCCTCGTTGTCCGATTCGTCTGACACTTCGACGACTTCTTGCTGTATCTTTATTTTCAGCTCCTGTTGCTGGGTGTTGCTTATCTTCGTACTCTCTTCAGCTCCAGTTTCGTTGAATACGACATCACGAGACACAACAATCGACCTTTTTGTTGTATCATACAAGCGATAGTTTGTAGACTCGTCCTGGTATCCCACCAGTATCAGTTTCTTTGCTTTGTCATCCAGCTTCTTCCGGAATTGTTTTGGAACATGCGCATACGCCGTCGATCCGAAAACTCGAATGTGACCCAGCTTTGGTTTTCTTCCAGTCCACTCTTCGAATGCTGTTTTCACGCCTTTTCTACTCGAGTGCGTTGTCCGGTTGAGCACATACACTGCTGTATTAACAGCTTCAGCCCACAACGTCTTTGGAAGGTCTTTTGCTCGAATCATCGTTCTGGCGCTTTCGAAGACGGTTCGATTCATCCTCTCTGCCTTCCCATTTTGTTGTGGTGTGTGTGGCGACGAATTCTCCATGTTTATTCCTCTTCTTTCAAGATACGCTGCCATCCGTTTGTTCTTGTACTCGCCGCCGTTGTCCGACCTGACTGTCTTCATCCTCGCCCCGAACTTATTTTCGACCAGACGATCATATATCATGAATTTTTCAAACACTTCATCTTTGTGTTTAAGAAAATAAACATGGCAAAAACTCGTGGCTTCATCTATGAACGTTATAAAATAATTCGCGCCTCCTTGTGATTTTACCTGCATCGGTCCACAGACATCAGTATGCACACACTCTCCCGGCTTCATCACTCGCGAACTCGATTTTTCTCGGAACGGTTTTTGATGCGCCTTGCCGAGCTGGCACGGCTCACAGAAAAACTTTCGTGCGTTCTTTAACTTCACACCGGTCACAAGATCGTTCTTCACCATGTCCTCAAGTGCACGTGCCCCGACATGGCCTAACCGCTCGTGCCACGTTTTTAAATCGGCTGCAGACACGTTAACTTCGGTAGTATTCACTGGCGCCACCACGCGGACATGCATTCGATAAATCTCGTTGCCCTGATTTACCCCGGTCATCACAATCTCATCTCCCAATGACAACGTCACGTATTCATTGTCGATCCCGATAAAACAGCCCTTCTTGGCACATGCGCCCATAGAAAGCAGATTTTTCTTCACCTCAGGGACGTATAGTACGCCTTCGATTCGTACGAGATTCCAACGACCGTCAACAAACGCTTCGAGATTTATGCTTCCCTCTCCTTCTATCTCGCACTCAACACCGTTGCCGAGAACCACCGTACCACCGACGCCCGTACGAAGAGTTTCGAACCACTCACGCTTGTGAGAGATATGCCGAGAAGCACCGCTGTCACCAATCCAGACCTCTTCTTTGTCGACCTCGCGTAGCCGCTGCATCTGCTCCGCTGAGATACCGACACGCTTTTCCCGCGTCTTCGGTTCACTCTCTTTTACCGCAGTCACAAGCACGTATTTTCGCGAACTACCACTGTCTTTGTCTCTTCCGCCCCCACTCTGTTTCTTTTGAGGGCAATCGCGGGCGTAGTGTCCTTTTTCGTGGCACTTAAAACATTTAATGTCTTTCAGGTCTTTCTTCTCCTTTTGTTTCGAATTTACCGCCTTTTTCTTCGTACCACAGTTTTTCACAACCGCTAACACCTCGACCGCGTCGCCACTCGCCCTTTGTCTCGATTCCTCGCGCACAAGTCGTTCCGTGAGATTTTCGATTGTCTGTTTCGTTTCGTCGACATTATCCCACGCCGTTTGAAAACTACTGTAACTCGATGGCAACGCAGCAAGGATTTTTGCCATCACGGTATCATCGGGCATTTCTGCACCGACATCCTTCAGCTGCAGTGCCATATTTCTGATTTTCGACACAAGTTGAACCACCGTATCGCCTGATTCCATTCGATACGAGTGAAACTTGTTTAACAGAAGTAACTTGCTTGAGGATGACTTTTGTTCGAATTGCCTAGACAGCGCGTCCCACATTTCTTTCGCGGTTTCACAGGTGATCAAGGATATTAACTGCGATCTCTCGAGAGTCGTCGAAATCAGCACCCTTGCTTTCGCATCCTTCTCCTCCCAGGTGTTCTTTACCGCCTCCGTCGCATCCAACGCCAACTCATCCTTGCCATTTACGACGTTGTGGACCTTCGCTGCCCTGAACATGGCCAACATCGCGAATTTCCACGTCAGGAAATTCGACCCGTCCATCTTCTCGATATGTTTTACCGAAATATCGTTCGACATTTTTAACTGTCTCGACCGCGCACGTTATTTTCGACGAAACACACAATAGCGTCCACGTGCCTCGCGATACGACCGACCTGTTGCCGAACAACTCAACAAATTATTTATTTAGTTCGCCCAATTTTCTCAAGAGAACTCCTGGGCCCATAACCTGTTGGAAATTCTTTGTGGGAGAAAAGGAATGGCACCTCACACTAAATAAATAATTTATACAAACGATGTATTTCGATAAAGAAAATGTTAGAGAAAAACTTTAATGATTGGTACAAAAGAACGTGTAAGCTCGGTAGCGTCACAAGAAGAAGAAGACGCCTTAAAGTAAAGTTTCGGGATTACACCCGTTGCGCCACACACGGTAGAATGTGTACTATTTTCTTTAGATACTTTCTCCCTTTCAAAGGCGCGCGCAGACGCGGGAGATACGAACGCGCTAAACTCATTCACTCAACACAGAAGTCATCGGTACCCTTACTATAGATTATATTCGTCTTATCATTTGCAAACGAACTTTCATGCGAGATCTTTTCGAGAGTTACGTATACGTAACAATAAGGACACTCCGACGAAGTTGCTGCTTGGTGGTTGACAGCAATTAAGCCATACGATTCATCTGAAAAAAAATACCTTTATAAACTAGACATATAGATTTGTAGTATCACGGCGCGAAAATTTCGATATCTAAAAAAAAATTGCGGACCAGCGAATTTTATAACAGAAAATTTTCATTGTTTATGAAAAAAAGATAGAAGGGGGCCCTTTATTAAAAAAATCTCTCCGTGGTGCCATAGAGACTGGATTTTCAAACATTTTAAAACTTTGTACATGCAACTTGGATGAACAGTTTTTTAAATGCGCTGTCAACCACGTTGAAAAACACAGTTTCGAGAAAAACGCGTTCAAAGTTTTGCTGAAGGATAATTCGACATAGAAGCTAAATTTTATATATGCATTGTTTTTCTTTCTTTCTCACCATCAGTCAGCTGTTCCTGGACCACAGAGTAGCTCCTCAACATCCAGAAACTCATAATTTGTTCCGTGTTTTGCACGCAGACGACCCTCATGCGTGTTTTTTTCGGCTTTGTGCTCGGCGTCGCGTATCCGCTTCTCATCAATGGTTAGACAATATTGGTAGAGCGCTTCACCAATTTGTATTTTTAGTATCTCCAATACATTAATGAGGCCAATATGACCATTGTTAAAAAGTATAGAAGCAATATTAGCAGCAATTTCAACCGTGGCTGTGCCGTTCCACGACGTCTTTGGCGCAAATTTCCATATGACAGAGTTCAAGCTCTCGTTACTTTGATTGAACGCGCCTAAGCGTCGTTCAGGAAGCTCGTCATAACTTAGGTCCACGTATATCGGTGTAGCGTATATAGTACATTGACGAAATATGTTAGGGAGGGTAAAGTTCATAGGGGCCAACAAAGGGTGGCCAGATAGCAAACCCGTCTAACAGCCGGACGTCTGCCGCTCGGTGCGATTGTGCGCTTGGAACGGTTTCACATAAAATGCTGTATTTTCGTCAATTTTACGAATTTCTTTACAAAATCTGGTGAAAGTATTCTTAACAAATGCAGGTTTCAGAAAATGAACAAAAATGAAAAAAAAATTCTGTTTACTGTGTTGTAACCCCTTATTCTGTCTGAGTGTCGCCATCACCGGTACCTCAATTATGATAACATTTTAATTTAAAATAATGTCGCCACAAGAAAAAAGTTACATAGTACGCAACGTATAATAACAAAAAAAGATGATCGACATTAACCTTGTTCAGTAATTAGAGTTTGATTATCCAGAGAAACCATGAAAGAGGCGCGGAAATGATTTTGCATCGTAAGGGTAGTTTTGGATGTTGATGAAGAGCCGGCCAGCTTTTGAATTTTTCCAATAGTTGCCGCGTCCTTTCCACAAATCCTTCCTCAAACTTAATAGGCGAGATGTTAGTTCGCCCTGAATAATTCTACTTGACTCGGGAATCCCTCTGGCGGATTCCGTTCAAGGGGAAAAATTCTCTTCCGGGAATTTTTCTCCTGTCGAAGCCTACTCTCCGAGGCTTATCGGTAACCGCGCTTTTCCATCAGCGGACGCCCAAAAGGTACCCTAGACCTACCTGGTAGGTCCTCCATTCTGCCCTTCTCCGGGGCCCTACCTTTCGGTCCTAGCCGCTGCGAATTTTATTAGGAGGGGATCGACTACCTCGCTAATAATGATTCTCTGAGGTGAACCACGTGACCACCCCTTTCCGCATTTTTCTCTAAATTGGGGCAGGGCTTTCCTAGCCACTATTTCGGGGCTGCAGTCCCCTACTACTCCCACTACTTCCGTTCCCTGACTATGAGAACTACTCCATGAGGTCGTGGTTACCAAATGACTTAAATAAATTAAATACATTAAATAAATAACATAAATAAATTAAATAAATTAAATAAATAACGTAAATAAATTAAATAAATTAAATAAATAATTTGCACATCACTCTCAAACACCTTCTTAATGAAGTAAACTATATACAATAAATAAATTATCCTAACATTAACAGACACACTCCACGGTGTCCCAATACCTTGTCCTTTCTACAATTGTCCCAATTCTAGAGTTTTATTCTGGTCCTCGGTATGGCTTCAGGGATTTCACATGAGCCCTAGGCTCGACTACTCCTACATAAATAACGAGTGATATTACCCGTGTCACCCTGAAGGGGTCCTTAAATTTCGGCCACAACTTCTCCGAAGGTTGGCCACTAGCCGAAGAGATTACTTTTTGCCGCAGTAAAACTAAATCACCTAAACGAAACGTGCGGTCTGAGCGTTTTCGATTATAATATTTGGCCTGCCGTTGGAAAGCACGTTCCAAATTGCATCTGACTACATTATGAAGAGAAGGAAGACGGGCCATTCTCTGCTGCCAGGGACTGCCATCCACTCTTGGAGCTTCCACCGGTCCTTCTTCCTCTCTTCTGAGCGAGTTTCCTGGGACTGGCTTCCTTCCCAAATACACTAAAGCCGGAGGCATACCTAAAGATGTGTGGAACAAGCTATTGTACGCGAATTGAAATTCGCGAATGTATCGATTCCACGTATGGTGTTCCTCCCCCTCTATAAAGGTCACAATCATTATTTTCAGGACTCTATTCACTCTCTCCACGGGATTGGCTTGAGGATGGTATGGAGGCACTCGGAAGAGGTGCATTCCCAGGGCATCAGCCATGCGTTGGACAGTATTATTAACAAATTCTGTCCCATTGTCCATTAAAAGACAGCGGGGTGTACCCCATCGCTCTTCCAAGACATCGCATACCGTCCGGCCATCCGCGACTTTGATTGGTCTACACTCAATCCACTTACTAAAGAGGTCCTGGAAAACAATAATGTAACGATTACCGGAATCACTTTTTGGGAACGGACCCATTATATCGACACGGATGGTGTCCCAGGGTCTCCTAACGCTTTTTGAACGCAATAACCCTGCCAAAGGTCGTTGCTCGACCTTGCACCTTTAGCACCTGTCACTCGCATTTACGTAGGCTTTGATCTCCTTGAACATTCGCGGCCAAAAATATAGGAGCGCGATGCGCTTATAGGTTTTCTCAACTCCCAAGTGTCCTGCTTCGGGAACATCATGTCCCTCTGCCAAGACGCGTTTCCTAAGTTCAGAGGGGACTACCAGTTTCCATTGATCTAAATCTTCTCCTAGAAGCCTCAACCTATCGTTAACTCTACGTAAATATAACCCGTTGTTTCTGATTTTCCAGTCAGGGAAGTCTTGAGGATTCCTATGCACCTGACCCAACTTTTCTAGATACCACTCGTCTTGAGTCTCATTAATCGCTGATAAGGCCTCTCCATGCAAACGAGACAGAGCATCCGGTACGTGGTTTAAGGCTCCTTTACTGTGCACAATCTGGAAATCGTACTGTTGCAGCTCTAAGATCCAGCGGGCTAGTCGACCAGCTGGTTCTTTCTTAGCCTGCAACCAACGAAAGCTACCGTGATCTGTGATCACCGTAAAGCGGTACCCCTCTAAATACGGCCTAAACTTTTTGATGGCCCACAATACCGCTAAACACTCTTACTCCGTCGTGCTGTACTTCTTCTCGGCCGCCGAGAGAGAACGGCTTGCATATGCGATGACGTGTTCGCTCCCCTCACAAGTTTGAGTCAGCAGTGCACTAACCCCTGTCCCACTGGCGTCCATCTGGACGACAAACGGGATCGAAAAATCTGGACATTTTAGAGTGGGTGACTGCGTCAGCCGCTCCTTCAAACTGTCCATCGCTTTTTGCTGCTCTTCTCCCCAATTCCACGGGGTCTTCTTTTTAAGCAACAAAGTCAATGGGGACGCGATTTTTGAAAAGTTCTCTATGAAACGTCGGTACCAGGAGGCCATTCCTAGGAACCTCCTCAATTGCTTCAGGTTACTGGGAGCAGGGTAATCAACCACCGGAGCAATCTTTCCCGGGTCCACCTGCAACCCATCCTGATTTACGACAAAACCTAAAAACCTAAATACCTAACCTGCGTCTTGCAAATTTCGCATTTTTGAGGATTAATAGTGACACCTGCGTCCTTGATTTTACCTAACACTTTTCCCACTAATTCTAAATGAGCGTCGAAGGTCTCTGATACGAGGATGATGTCGTCCTGATATGCAAAAGCGTGATGCTCCATACCTGGCCCAATAATCTTGTCAACGAGCCTCTGAAAGGTGGCGGGTGCACCCGCAAGGTCGTATGGCATTCGTTTAAATTGAAACAGACCGCGACCCGGTACCGTGAATGCCGTGATCTCCTTACTCTCAGATGCCATCGGTATCTGGTGGTAAGCCTGGCTCAAGTCTATTGTTGACAAATACTTGGCCGACCTCAATTTCTCCAAGATACTGGTCATTAACGGTAGCGGGTACGCGTCTTTCTTGGACACAGCGTTATCCGCCCTGTAGTCCAGATGAAACCTATAAATACCATTCGGTTTCTGGATCATCACAATAGGGGTGGACCATGCACTCTCAGATGGCTCAATTATTTCCTCCTCTAACATGCGATCTACTTCCTCGCTAACCATTTCGTTCTCACGGACGCGTTATCTCGCGACGACGATACTGCTTGCATCGGGTCACAGACGTGTTATCCCGCGACGACTATACTGTTTGTATAAGGTCACAGACGTGTTATCCCCGCGCCACGGTACCGTTAGTGCAATGCCACGGACGACATATCGCGCGTGCTCCATTATTAGATTAAGAACTTTAATTCGGAGAGGTGGTAATTTTCGAAAGGGTGTATAATAAAGCAAAGCTTTGATTTAAGAATATTTGAAAGGGGGAGGGTCGATAAGGCCGGTTTTCGACCCCCCTGGGATTTGGGTTAAAAAATTTGAAAATATTCCTATAGTATACAGGGTGATTCAGAATGTTCGCGAATCCTTTTACAGGTATATTCTTCGTGGAAAAATAAGGGACACGTATTTTTGCATTTTTTCCTATGATAAGTAGTTTCCGAGATAATTAATGTTAAAGTTGACCAATAACGGGACAGTTCTAAGTCAGAATCAGGAGCGTAGCATATCCGAAAAAAATGCTCCCGATTCCGGGCCAAATTCATTGCATACCTACATCATCTGTAATGTAATACCACCGAAAAGTTCGTTCCAAAACAGAAGATAGTCTGTGATTAAAATTTTATTTTGCTACAACCATCTTCCTATTTTATCGACGGTAGGTGTCGAAGTTTCAAATTTTTCTTGCAATTAAAGCATACGATTAAAAAGTATAATTTCAGAGACAGAACAAGATAATTTTAATCGATGTCACAAAATGTTTATTCATTGGATGGACATTGCAGTAACGATAAAGATCGTATACGGCGTCAACAGATTCACTAAACTGAATTTGTTGTTTGCTCGCATAAAAGCAGCGTCGTATAAAAAAGCCGGTAATATTTGGGAAATCAAGATCGTACCCCAAATATTACCCGCCAATACAAGCTCACGATCTGTGAGGAAACATGTGCCCAAAGTACATGCAATGTTTTTGCGACACTTTGAGGAGATGAAGGAATTCCACAAGCAACAGCCGTGAATCCGATGCATTAATCGGCCCTTTTCAGGGCCACAAAATCATACTAAAACATAAGAAAATCCATACGTTTTACGTTGTTTTAAGCAGCAGTACTTATTTTTTTAAAGGTTGCAAACTAACAACGTTTGTATGATTTTCGTAGGAATAGATTTTTAAAGGGATTGAATACATTTTGGTTTTGAGAAATGAAACATTTCTTGCTCTCCTGCAAGGAGACGAATTTTTTATGGAAAACTTAGATTCGTTTCACTTACAATTCGGGGTACTTTCTAGTCAAAAAATAAACATTTATCCCTTTTCCATGCTGTAGCATTTTTTTAGAAGGCTGAAAATACATCGCAAGGTGGAATTTTACGTTCCAAAACGACTATTCTTCGATTTTTAAGGGAACGAATTTTTAAAGGATTCTGAGATTCATCTCACCTACAATTTGGGGTATTTTTTAGTCAAAAAATAAGCTTTTCTCTCTTCTGTAAGCCACAGCATTTTTTTGGAGGGCTGAAAATAAATGGAAGGGCGTAATCCCATATTTCGAAACGAACATTCATTCATTTTTCAGGAAACGGATTTTTTAAGGATGTCTCAGATCTGTTTTACCTACAATCCGAGGAAATTTTTATCCATAAAAGAGACGTATCTCGCTACTGCGAGAGGCGGCATTTTTTGGAAGCTTGAAAATGCACCAGAAGGTGTAATTTCATGTTCCAAAACGACCTATTTTCGATTTTTGAGGAAACGAATTTTTGAAGGATTCTGAGATTCATCTCACCTACAAATTGAGGTACTTTTTAATAAAAAAAATAAGGTTTTCTCTCTTCTGTAAGCCACAGCATTTTTTTGTAGGGCTGAAAATAAATGTCGCCTCTCGCAGTAGCGAGATAAGTCTCTTTTATGGATAAAAATTTCCTCGAATTGTAGGTAAAACAGATCTGAGACACCCTTAAAAAATCCGTTCCCTGAAAAATGAATGAATGTTCGTTTCGAAACATGGTATTACGTCTTTCCATTTATTTTCAGCCCTACAAAAAAATGCTGTGGCTTACAGAAGAGAGAAAAGTTTATTTTTTTTATTAAAAAGTACCCCATATGTAGGTGAGATGAATCTCAGAATCCTTCAAAAATTCGTTCCCTCAAAAATCGAAAATCGGTCGTTCTGGAACATGAAATTACACCTTCCGGTGCATTTTCAAGCTTCCAAAAAAATGCTACAGCATGGAAAAAGGATAAATGTTTCTTTTTTGTCTAGAAAGTACCCCGAATTGTAAGTGAAACGAATCTCAGTTTTCCATAAACAAATTCGTCTCCTTGCAGGAGAGCAAGAAATGTTTCATTTCTCAAAACCAAAATGCATTCAATCCCTTTCAAAATCTATTCCTACGAAAATCATACAAACGTCGTTAGTTTTCAACCTTTAAAAAAAATAAATACTGCTGCTTAAAACAGCGTAAAAAACGTATGGATTTTCTTATGTTTTAGTATGATTTTGTGGCCCTGAAAGGGCCGATTAATGCATCGGATTCACGGCTGTTGCTTGAGGAACTCCTTCATCTCCTCAAAGTGTCGCAAAAACATTGCATGTACTTTGGGCATATGTTTCTTCACAGATCCTAAGCTTGTATTGGCGGGTAATATTTGGGGTACGATCTTGATTTCCCAAATATTACCGGCTTTTTTATACGACGCTGCTTTTATGCGAGCAAACAACAAATTCAGTTTAGTGAATCTGTTGACGCCGTATACGATCTTTATCGCTACTGCAATGTCCATCCAATGAATAAACATTTTGTGACATCGATTAAAATTATCTTGTTCTGTCTCTGAAATTATACTTTTTAATCGTATGCTTTAATTGCGAGAAGAATTTGAAACTTCGACACCTACCGTCGATAAAATAGGAAGATAGTTGTAGCAAAATAAAATTTTAATCACAGACTATCTTCTGTTTTGGAACGAACTTTTCGGTGGTATTACATTACAGATGATGTAGGTATGCAATGAATTTGGCCCGGAATCGGGAGCATTTTTTTCGGATATGCTACGCTCCTGATTCTGACTTAGAACTGTCCTGTTATTGGTCAACTTTAACATTAATTATCTCGGAAACTACTTATCGTGGGACAAAATGCAAAAATACGTGTCCCTTATTTTTCCACGAGGAATATGCCTGTAAAAGGATTTGCGAACATTCTGAATCACCCTGTATATTGATAAGCTAAGACGATTCCACCCTAAACGGACCCCACCCCCAGGCATGTTCAACTTTTTTATTTTACTTTTCACTTTCCTTTTTCTTCTCATTCTTCTTCGTCTTCTTCTTCCCCTTCTCCATCTTCTTCTTCTTCTACCTCTTCTTCATCAGAAACTTCAAAGTCAGCCGCGTCAAGCAAACAATCAGGATACATATCACTATTGTATTGGTGAAAATTATCTAAGTGTCTGAAATACCCCAAATACCATAAAACAGATGCTATATGAGCACAACAGCCAACTACTCTAGCTCCATTTTTGCACTGGCAGTACCAACCTTTGATTGGATCGAAGCTCTCTGTTTCATGTTGAATCCAAAGTTGGTACTTTTTCGAGGTTGTGTGTCGGGACTGCATGAGAATTCGTAAAATATCTTCCCGTTCTTTATGGATCTGAAGCATGTAACCTTCCTCGTCGATGTGTTCTCTGGTATAGCATGCCGCTTGCTTGAGTTGGTATACCCCAATCGTTATTCTTTGGAGATCATTCAACGTCAAATGTGGAAAATCAACAAGAGAAGTTGCTTCTATATTCTTCCAAATCACACTTTTTCTAACCCAACCATTGTCATCAACTACTTTTTGTAATATATTTTCTCTGTTACTGAAAGCTAGCATTCTATCCGCAATAACGGCATCATCATGGCATGTCGCCGATATTCTTGGTGGTCTGTAAGCATTGCAGATGGCTGCAATGATTCTTACATAATCTCCTATAAAAGGTATTTAAGAGTTTGGCATGACTTGAGAACGCATTTTCCATTGTTTTATCAAACCATTCACGGATTCAACAACCCATCTTATTTTTGTGACTAGTCGTGATTCATTTGCATTTGCGGTGTCATGTTGCGATCTACTTTCTAAAAATCGAGTCATGACAGGTATAAGTCCATATTCTTCTAATGTTGCAATAGAATCTCGAAATCCTCTATCAACAACCAATACATCGTCAGGCATAACCCATTCCAAAAGAGGCGATGCTCTCTGTCGTATCAAATTATTCATTATACTGGCATCATTATTTTTTCCATCTGCAAAGTAGGGCCCAAATATTTCTAAAATATAGCCAGTTGTCCTCACTAACATCATAGGTTTGACCAGTGGTCTACCTTTATGAATAGAGAAACTTCGACGTTGAAATGTGTAATTACTACTTTTTTCAATGTATATATATGTTCCATCCGCGACAATGATGACTACATCTTTACCATTTGCAAACAAGGACTTAGCTAAATCTCTTGTATGATTCTCTATGAAGTATTCCCTGCTGACGTGAACTAAGCCAAGATGAAATGGGACAAACTTATCCATGAGAGCTATTCTCGCAGATCCAATAGCTTTACCTACAGACCTTCGTGGCATTTGAAAAAGTGTTGAAAGTATAGAGTGTGAGAGACCAGTTCTGATTTTCATTAACATCAATCCAAGACAAGTTCGAGAACTTCTTTTAGCTGTATTTCGAATAGACCTTTCTACATAATTGAAGAGGTCATCGAAGTTTGATGCAGTCATACCTGTAAGTCTTATGTAGTCAGAATCGCTCATTACACCATGAACGTCAAAGTTAAGCGATCTCTTTTTAGCAAAACACCTAAGCTCATCAAGCAAAGCACTGACCTCTAAACTAGTCAAGGTTGTCGTATTAGAAACTGTTGGGACTCGAAATTCTTCATCTTCTTTAATGACTTTACCTTTCAAATGTCTCTTACACAATTTCGGTTTTCCCTGAATGATAATGCCATGGTTGATGAATATACGCAACCTTGCTTCAAGTGGTACGACGATAAGCTTACCTTTTGAATGGCAAATGAGACATTGCTTTTTTGTTTTACTCGTTCTTTTGAAAGGTAAAGCGATACTCTTGTTACGTTTAAAATTGCGGTATTGGATGTTAGTCCAAGTGCAATTTTAAACTTAGTTTCCATTTTTGAATTAGTGAAATACTAATTCAGGGATAGGAAATTATTGGAATCAAAGCAGACAAAGAAATATAGTCGAGTATTTATATGTTTATTTATTGTATAAATCAAATTACATCTCGATATGATCTAATATGCACAAATTTGATTGGGACCCTAAACAATCTCTAAAATATGCGATACTATAATAACGTGAACAGTCATTCCCTAATTTAAATCTGATTCGGTCCAAATAAGAGGTTTTCTTAAATAATTTAAACAATCCTGGGGTTATTTTTGAATTAGTTTTCAACACCACTTCCCAGTACCGGGTTTCCTTGAAGTTATAATCGTCGGATTCGGATCTTCCGGGAGTGGGAGGAGGTCCCGGACGAATTTTATATTTGTTTGTTTCTGGGAAACAGGGAAGTTCAAGAGGGTTTCGGGTGGATTGATGAATGGGAACAACAGGAGGAGGAGGAGGAGTAGAAGTTGATTGCGAAGGGGAAGAGTTACTAATAATTCGAGGAATCAAGGGATACGGGATAGGAGATGGGACTCTCCCCACTATCCCAATTTCCTCAATAAAATCCTCTTCTTCTTCTCGTGGTTTGGGAGGTGACGGTGTTTCGCCAGTTTCCCGAAACTCTACGTTAATTCCTCCAATAATATTGGGTTTTGGGAGGGGTCTGTGAAATCCGCGTTTTTGTAAAAAGGCGATCAGACGCCTTCGGTCACGGGCTGCTCTCCCAATGGATTTAGGCTTCACTATTAGTAAAGGGAAAAAAAATGATTAAATTATAACTGAAAATCCAGCTTCAAATTAATTTGAAAGAGAAGGATGGGTTTTAACTGATATCCATTTTCGGATAAGGATTGGATAAATAAATTTTTAACTGAAAAACCAGCTTCAAATTAATTTTGAGACAGAAGGGTGGAACTTAATGATAACCGGTTTTTAAATCCACATTTGAAAATTAGGAAGGGACAGTTATTGTTAATAAAATCAGTTTGGGAATATTTATATGACAACGCGAATCAATCAGAAGGAGAAAAAAAAAGAAAAATGAATAGTATTGAAATTTTTTACTTTTGTTCCCAAGAAGATGAGATTCGTCAATTGAGGTGGTGGAACGGCAGGTCGATCTCTCTGGAAGGGTTGATTGGTCAGAACCCTTGATCCGGTTTTTGGATGATGAAATGGTTTTCTCTTTACTCTTAATCAACACTACACGTTTATTTATGTATATTTTTCAAAAAAAAAACTTTATTCAAACTGTTCTCTTTATCTTTCTTACAAACTGTTAATTTTAAACGCACGACACTTAGTGATTTTGAAATTGTAGAACATAGAAATTGTAGAAGATAGTTCGGTTTGGTTTTGAACAAATTTAGTACTCGACAATCAGTCCTTGATTAAATGATATTTAGTCAGAGGTAGCCGGCGCAGAAAATGCTACTGGGAGTCGCTCCGCATGGGGTTTTAAAGATAGAAAATTGTCTTCCCTTCCTTGGAAGGTTCGCAAGTACATGATTTTTCTTAACACTATTGGTTAATAATTAATAAAGTGGGAGCTTCTAATTGCTCATTTGTCTATAATTAAAAATTAATTTTCTTATTGGCCCTCTTAGTCTTTGGAGGGGCCTTCGCGATGTCGTGGTATCCCTTCTTAGGCTCCTTTCGGAAGAACCTTCTCAATTTTCAATTATACAGATCAAAGTCCAATGAATTTGTCATTAGATCCTTATGGTATGACAATTGTTATTATTCGCATTGATTCTCACGAACTTTTGCGTTGGTGTCACCTGAGTTTTAATTCTTATCGGCTCCCATAGGCCCTCCAATATTGTCTTCGATCAATACGTCTTCGATATTCATTTCAATTTTGTATCAAATGTCCTATCTAAATGAAATATGAATTGTGGATTCATATACATATATATGTGTGTATGTATATATATAAATATATATATATATATATATATATATTCAAATACAATTAAATGTGTATTATAATTATATATATAAAATACATATATATATTTAATATATATATATTGTTAGAAACCAGGTGGCCCAACTGGGCCGAAGTCAGGATACAATAAAATCACCTCAAATAACAAATAAAAGAACGTTTATTAATACTAAGAAAACTAAAAGACATTCACCCAGCCGTTCATACGCTGGAAGCAACTCGCGTCTACGTCCTTTCGCACACGTTCACCGGTGCATCCACCTCTAGACAAAGTTCTCGGCACGTTTGCCCTTCTGCATTCGCGAACACAACCCCAAGCCCAAAATCTACTCTCCGGTAGAACACACGCCGACCCAGAGCCTTTTCCTATCCAGGAACAATCCCGCTCTCGTAAAATCGCGCTTCTCGGAAACCCGTATCCAAATCTATGCGACCGCTCACCCTTGGGGTCCGCTAGACACTCTCTCGAAACTTCTACCACGGCGTCGATCGCCTCTATCTTCCGCTTCCGCCTCACGCAGTACTGCCAACTGCTCAATCACTCTATCTTGCATTCGTACCACACACACATACTATAAAAGCATAGATACTAAAAGGATAGAATATAACAATCGGCCATCCTTACGTAGCTTGGCCTCCAAGCTAACCATTACAATTCGTAGTCTTGAAGCCTACGTGGTAGCTGACGAACTCGAGTATCTTTACGCCGGAGGGGCGCTTTTGCAATTTCGCTTGCAGATAAATCAAAATTTTCAGATACATTGTTTCGTTCATTTTGAATTTCGCTTTGTTGTTCGTGCGAATCATCTACTGAATCATCACTTTCATCTTCAGCAGAGTTTATATCGCTGTCTTCGCTAAATCCGCGCCATATCTTAAGCTGGCTCACATGAGCTGTCGTGCTTACTTTAGAAGTACTCTTCGCGCTCAATTTCTGAACCCTATATGTATCGGATGGTAATTCTTGAAAAATGATTAATGGACCTGTTACGAACCATAAGGCTCTTTCAATGATACTTCCTTTCGTAACATTTATCCGTTACAATTAGCAAATCATATTTAAATCAGAACAGGTCATGAGTTACTCAAGTACACATTTTCTGCAAACGCAGCACATGTGTAAGCATACCTCTGTCATTCACCTCCAGCACACACAGCTGTTGATCTACAAAGAATATAAGAATGCACAATACATGCATACTTCGTGTTCATGTGTCCCAGTAATTATTCACTAATATTTCGGCCCCCCACTCAAATCTTTAATATAAATATCAGGTGAAATTAGCCTTTGTCAGAGAGTCTGGTCTCAGGTTAGCTCGGTGTAAGGGGCACGTCCACAAAACCGTTCATCTTTGCACGACTATCCTCTGCTGATAGCTTATAGACGTAGCGCACCCACAAGGGTAGGTACACCTGGCACACATAAGAACGTCACGTGTACTGACAATGAGCATTATCTATTGTTAGTCTTCCTGTTGGACCCGTGCAAGGAAGAACCTATTAGGCCGCTGACCGCTTACAATTAGTAAAGGTCCAAGCTCCTGGGTAAGACCTACTCTCTCACTCAAAATTTCATTCTTTTCTATTAAAATTCCAAAGTCTATTACAAGTCAAGTGACTTATATTCTTTGTACGACAGAAAGAAACTGAATATAAGTCGTAAGAAACAAATCATCGAAATAACTACAGTTGTATATCTCAAGTTAGTAATAAATACGAATAAGATATTTTTTTTTTTTTTGTGTAACTTGAGTGAGAGGGTGGTATCTCCTAGAGTCCCAGCACATCGACCTATAAGGTCTCTTGTGTTCTCTCAGTCAAGTTTGCTCCTATCCCAGTTTGAGTTTCCTCCCGAAGGAAAGAATACTGCGAATAGGGTGATCACAGATTAAACCTTCCCCGGAGGTTGCATACCCGAGGTTGTGTACTCTGTGTCGTGCTAAGGCTTCGCATTCCAGGACTATGTGGGTTGCTGTTTCTTCTTCCCCTCCACAGAAGCGACATGTGGGGGGGGTTGACATATAGCCCCATGGTATGCAGGTGCGTCCGTGAGGTACAGTGCCCTGTCATCAGTCCTGTGACCAGCCTTATGTTGGTTCTATTTAGATTTAGAATCTCTTTTTGATCCGCTTGGGTTATAGAGCTCAGCATTAATTTGCTGTGCCTGAGCCCAGGCGTTATGTGCCATCGCGAGGTGTGTTCCTTCTGGATCCATCGTCTCACTACTAAGCGTGCAGCTGATTTGCTGATGCCACATACAGGCTCAGGGCCCGTAAAGGGTGTACAAGACCCCTTTCTTGCTAGTTGGTCTGCTTTCTCATTACCTTCGATTCCACTATGCCCCGGCACCCACATTAGCATAAGCTTGTTGTGTTTGGCCAGGGTGTGGAGGTTCTGAGTACACTCCCATACCAGCTTTGAGGTCGTTTTGTATGATGTGAGGGCCTTGAGGGCAGCCTGACTGTCGGATAGAATTTGTATGTGCTTCCCTTTGTACCCTCTTCTCAGGTTTTCTTCTGCGCAGATGTTAATAGCGAAGATTTCGGCCTGGAAGACTGATAAGCGGGTACCAAGGGAGAAGAACATGTCACACTGGGGGCTGGTACCATGAACCCCTGCACCAACTCCCTGACCTGTTTTGGAGCCGTCCGTGAACCACTTCAGGCATCCAGGGTGACATGGATTCCTACCATCACCTTCTTCCCAGGTTAGTTTGGCCTGTAGGGATCTTGTGAAGGTGTGTTTTGGTATCATATAGTCCGAGCCCATAGACATTATGCCTTCGGGATCCGCAACTACGTTTGAAATGTTGGAGTGGCCCTTCCCGGCCACCCAGCTGTTGCTGCATTGTAGTCTGAAGGCGCTCATTCTTGCCTCTCCCTTGATCACAATATCGAGGGGTGGCATTCTTAGGAGCACCTCCATGGCTACCGTGGGTGTGCTTCTCATGGCTCCCATTATGCAGAGACACGCCAGTCGTTGCAGACTGCCTAGGGCTGTGATTGCGAGCTGTTGGTTAGTTTTTGGCCACCAGACAAGAGCACAGTAGGTAATCATAGGCTTGACCACGGTATTGTACAACCAGTACATCATACGTGGTTGAAGTCCCCAGGTCTTCCCAAAGGTACTTCTACATGCCATAAGAGACATCTTACCCTTTGTGACAACCTTCTGCAGGTGAGCGTTCCAGGTGAGTTTTGAGTCTAGGATAAGTCCTAGATACTTGACCTCGCCTGAGAATTGCAACGGAGTGTTGAAGAGTGTGGGGGGCTCGAGCCCTCCTAGTAGCCTTCTCCTGGTGAAGGGAACCACAGTGGTTTCAGAGGGGTTAATGGTAAGCCCCTGCTTCCCACACCAGGTTTCCACTACACAAATCGCTCTTTGCATAAGTTCGGAGACGGTTTGTGTGAACTTGCCTCGTATTAGCAGAACTATGTCGTCCGCATAACCTTGGGCAAAATAGCCTTGTGAGTTCAGGTCTGCCAGGAGATCATCCACAACTAGATTCCACAGGAATGGAGATAGAACCCCTCCTTGCGGAGTGCCCTTTGTTACAGTGATGCTCCTGGTTATCCCGAACATGGTTGCTCTTGCTTCACGTCCCTGAAGCATGTTGCTTATCCATCGACAGGTGGTGTTCTCAACCCCATGTCGATGGGCAGCAGCGACCATGGATTTAAAGGCGGTGTTGTCAAAGGCGCCCTCGATATCCAGGAATGCTCCTAGCATCGCCTCCTTCCTATCAAGGGTTCCTTCGATTCTGCGTACCAGCTGATGAACCGCTGATTCACATGACTTGCCTTGTTGGTAGGCATGTTGATAAGGGTGCAACGGTTTCTGTATAAGTGCCGTGCTTCTTATATGTTTGTCTACAATCTTCTCCATCGTCTTCAAGATGAAGGATGAGAGACTTATAGGTCTGAAGGATTTGGCTTCAGTATAACTGGGTTTTGCCGGTTTGGGGATAAAAACTACCCTTACCAGCTTCCAGATTTGTGGCACTTCACCCGTTGCCATACTCCGCCTGTACATTCCACAGAGTATAGGAGTTAAGAGCTCCTTCCCCTGCTGAAGTAGTGCTGGAAAAATTCCGTCTGGGCCTGGAGATTTAAAAGCTCCAAAGGAATCGATGGCCCAACGGATTGCATTGGGGTGAAAGATGGTTCGAGCCACATCCCAGTCCACCTTCTTGGTTCTATGTGCCCCGTGGTGTCTTGGCAAGGGAGTGGTTTGATCTGAGCTGGTGTCAGAGCGAGGAAAATGCGTCTGGAGCAGGACCTCTAGAGTTTCTGCTCCAGTTTTTGTATGGCTGCCAGTTGCAGTCTTAATTGTTCCTATGGGTGGGATGCGCTCCTTCCCCAGAATACGGGAGAGTCTTGCCCCCTCCGAGGTACTTTCAACCTAAGAGCAGAACTTCCTCCAGGATGCCCGTTTCTCTCTCCTTAGGGTTTTGCTGTATTGGCTGAGGGTTTCTCTATACCTCGACCAGTTTCCAGTTTTCTTTGCCCTGTTAAAGAGTTTCCGGGAAGTCCTTTTCAGTTCTGCTAGTTCAGTTGTCCACCAGACTAGTTTCCCTATCTGTGTTTTCTGAACTAGAGGGCAGCTTTCTTCATAGGAGGTTATTATTGCCTCCTGTAACTGTAGAGCAGCTTGTTCTAGGTTGTTAGCGCTAGCTACTAAGGGTTTCACTCCTTCCAGGGTGTGTTCCAGTAGGCTAGCGTATTTTCTCCAGTTTGTACGCCTGGGGTTTCGAAACGCTACTCTTGAGGGTTTGACAATGTCAACCTCCAAACAGATGCACCGGTGATCTGAGAAAGTTATCTCATCTGAAACGCGCCAGGAACGAACCTGCTGCGAGATTTTTTGTGTACAGACAGTGATGTCAATTACCTCTTGTCGAACGCGGTTGACGAAAGTTGGTTCGTTTCCGCGGTTCAAAATTTCTAAATCATTAGATATTATAAAATTCAAGAGTGACTCACCTCTGGCGTTGGTGTTTGTGCTACCCCACACCTCGTTGTGGGAGTTTGCATCAGCTCCCATGATCCCCTGGAGTCCATTGTCCTCGCAGTAGGATAAGACCCTCGTGAAGTCCTCTGAGGGCGGGGGGCTAGGAGAGTCATACGGCAGATAAACAGATGCTAGGACGAGGTCCAGCCTTCCTCCATCTGCTCGTACGGTGATCCTCACCGCCACAAGATCCCTGCAGCAAAGCTCTGTTATAGCAAGTGGGTTCAGTTCTGGCCTGATAAGAATGCAGGCTCTGCTGTTTCCAATGGTAGTGTTATATATAAGCCTACCTGTGGATTGTCCAAGTCCTGCGATCCTGCCCCGGACTAGCCAGGGTTCCTGGATGAGGACTACGTCAATGCCCCCCGCGGCAAAGGCCGTGCAGAGGGTTGCAGTGGCAGCCCTACTGTGCTGCAGGTTCAGCTGTCTCACCCGCAGCATTGGACTCCCTGTTCTTCGCGCCCAGAATCCGGAAGGTCAGGGTAAATAGTCCCGCTCCCGACTGGAACCTCGTCCTCTCCAGGGTCTTCCGGGAGGCTTCATCGATCTCCATTATGAGGGTTTTTCCCGTGTGTTCCGCCCCACTGGAGATAATATGCCAGTCCTCTGTCTTGAGTTCCCGGTTTTGTAGCCGGAGCATCAGGAGGACTGTTGCGTCCTCTCTTTGGTGCAGAGGACTGGGAACCCAAACCATCACCTTGGTTGTTTTGACAATCTCCTGGGCCTTGCCGGCCCGAAGTTGCGCTCCCTCCCATGGTGTGATCCGGGTTAAAGCTTCGAGGAGCCAGTTCTTGGACTCCTCATTAGCACATAAAATGTACAGAACCCCCCTTCGTTCGTAAGAGTGGCAGAAACGGATCTCCGCATCACTCGACGCCCCCGGTAGGGCCCTGCACATTTCATCCATGACAGCATTTTGTATCGTCACAGCCTGTTCGCCGGTTAGTTTTTCCGCGGGGTTAGCCGCAGGAACAACAGCCAGCCGCAGGTCGGACGATACCTCACTGAAAGTGGGCCTGGATGACTGGTCAGGTCCCCCTTTCTGTTGTCCACGCGTGGTGGTTTGGGTGTTCGATCCATCCACCACACGTGGCTTCTTCATCTGCTGCTTAGCCGAAGAAGGAGTGCTGGTTTCGGAAGTTTCCCCTCTGGCACGCTTCATTCCGCTCGGGGTTTTGAGCCCGGACGGTCCAGCTGCAGGATTTGAGGAGGTTAGTTGGCCTCTCTGCTGTTCCTTGCCTGGGGGTTTCTTCCTCCTTCTCGGTTGAA
The DNA here is from genome assembly GCA_949825005.1 of Gasteruption jaculator. Classification (NCBI taxonomy): domain Eukaryota; kingdom Metazoa; phylum Arthropoda; class Insecta; order Hymenoptera; family Gasteruptiidae; genus Gasteruption; species Gasteruption jaculator. Next base: position 4,430,528 of record OX463762.1, read on the forward strand.
CCGGGAGACCAGCGGCAATGGCCTCCTGAACCCGAAGCTTGCGCTTCTGCGCTCCGGAGAGCCGTTGCCGCTGCTCCACCTCCTTCTCGAGAGAGAGCTGAGTTAATTGCGAGGTAACCTCAGCGCTCAGACTCCTCTCGGTTCTCTTCAGTGGTGCATCGGAGGGTTGGTTACCTCCTTCTCTTACGGTGATGGTGCTCAGGGTTTGTTCTTCCTCTGAGATTGTTTTTGTTTTTGGGTTTTCTGGGTTTTTATTAGGCTCCATGTTGTTCCCACGAGTATGGGGGAAATACAAGGTCAACACACGTGGAGCCCCCTGCACGTGTGTAAGGCAGAAATACAAGGGTCGGTTGCCTGGCCTCCCCAGGGCTCCGTTTGAGACACTGTGTCCCCAGTGCCATTCATCTCTCGGCACGGGTCGCATGACACCTTAGATTGGGAGGCTGATTGCGGCAGAGCATGCTCCACCGGGCGGTGGGGTCGCCACTTCCCTACGCCAAATAAGATATTTAATCATAAATTAAATCCTTATTTTTCATCCTATTATTCTTTCAATACCCCTGTCACGATCAGCAAGGTGTACTTTAGTACTTTAAGGTGCAAGTATCCCATCACACGTATTCCTCAGCCGCTCGAGTAATACGTGCATAGTCAGTCCTACTATACTCTCAGATCAAGAGACACGGTAGTGTCTCGAGACAAGTTCATGTATGAATTGGGCGAGAGCGCTACCGTGTATCTATTCTCGAACGAACTAGCTGCGGGCACATGAAAAAGAGCCGAAGCATGATGTGTATGTACACAGGTTCGACCTCCATACAAACGCAATCTATCCCCTGAGTTGTATGGGTTTCTCTGTATACATACACGGCGCACACAAATTAGCGATCTGCGACAAACAATGGCGGCTCCACGATGAGGTGTATGAGTTTTTCTGTTATATGTACACGACTCATACTCTCACAAGCTGTCTGAGTTTTGCAGTGGCGGCGCCTCGGTGGGCTAGCCTTAGGCATTGAATTGAACAAAAGATGAAGAAATTTACCTTACCGACGCACGTTATGTATTTTATATTATCTCTAGAAATAAAGTCGATAACTATCATTATCATTTTTATCGAGTGAATTTATCATATTTATCGAGTGAACAGATAACTGTAAAAAAGAGGTAAGTTGTGGTTCATTAATAATTAGTTTGTCAAAATGGAAATAAAATAATTGTAATTAATAGATATACACCCCCTGTATGTATACATACACAGGCGGTATATTGGAGAATGGTTTAAGGCGAGCTTTTTGAACAGAGGGTTTTATTAAAAAATTATTAAATTTTGGGGCGTTTACTGAAGCGTGTTCAGAAATTAATTTTTATTGTATACAATTTAATTTTGGCGCGTTTGCAAGAGCGTGTTCAAAACTGAATTTTTCAACACGCTTTATTAAACGCGCCAAAATTAAATTTTATTAAAAAAATGAAATAATGAGGATGGCGATGACGAGAATGACGGCGTTGAGGACGGCGGCTACAACGGAGACCAGGACGAAGATGACAACAGCTACGACGAGGACTAGGACGACGGTGACAATGGCTACGACGGGGACCAGGATGACGGCGACAAACGCTACGACGAGGACCAAGGCAATGGTGACAACGGCTACGACGCGGTCCAGGACGACAGCGACGACAAGAACGAGGACTACGATCATGAGAACGGTGGAGACAAGGACAACAACGTCGGTCAACAATGAGGACTACAGGTACGAGGGCAATGGCGATTCAAAATTAATATACATATTATATATATTTTAATTAATATATTATCTTAATTAGCTTATTTTTTCCTTAATAAATTAAATATAATAAAATTAATTTAATTATTAAAATATATAAAATATATTTAAAATTCTATAAAAATATTTATCAAAGTAAATATATTACTTTTTTAGACGAAGACAACGAGTACTATAGGGATCAGGACGATAGGGACGAGTATCACTGTCACGTGGACGACGATGACGATAACGAGGACAACAGCTACGACGGAGACTAGGACGACGGTGACATCGACTTCGACCGGGATCGGAACGACGAGGACAACGGCTACGAGAACAACGGTGGCGAAAAACACAATGAGGACGATAACAACCGTCGAAGAAGAAAGCATCATTATTTCAAAAGGAAAGCACATTATTATATTAAAATAATATATTAAAGCACATTATTATATTAAAAGGAAAGCACGCATAAATGTATATATAAATAAATATAATTTAATAAATAAATAGAACACCAATTAATTTTTGAATATCCTTTTTATTTTATTTTCTTATTTTTTTTTCATATTTTTTTTATCAGTGATAAAAAAAATATTGGACGTTGGTGGTCTTTCCCCATTGCCCTCTACCACGGCCACGACCGCCACCTCGTCCACGGGCGTTCCCTCTCCCCTAACCTCCACGCCGATATCTGAAATAAAATAAATAATATTATTATTACTTATTATTAAGTGCTTATGTTAATATCGAAAAAATATTATATACAATTTTTATTAATATTATTAATAATATAACTATTGGGTTGGCAACTAAGTAATTGCGGATTTCGTCATTTGTTTGCTTCGGAAAATTCGCAATTACTTACTTGCCAACCCAATACAAATATTTATTACATTACAAAAAAATATGAAAATATTTAAAAAATATTCTTACCTGGCATTTCTTAATGTTAGGTTCCTCCCACCTCGTCGGCGTTCTTTTCCGCCATCTTGTGCTTGTGCTGGTCCCGTCGCCGTCGCCGTCGCCGACTGTGCTACTGCCGCTGACGTCGTCGCCGACTGTGCTGCTGCCGTCGTCGTCGTCGCCGTCGCCGGCTGTGGTACCGACGGCGGTGGTGGTGGTGGCGGCGGCGGCGGCGGATCTTTCGTCGGCGACCGTTGGGTCAACGGTGGAGAGAGTGTAAATGGCGGATGTGAAACCGCTCCCTCCGTCGTCGTCGTCGTTTCAGTTTTTTTTGTCGACATTGCTGAAAAATAAAGAGTATTATTATTATTATTATTGGTATTATCATTTGCATTTTTTTAAATATTATATCATGTACCGCATGATATAAAAAAGCATTTTCAAAAGAATTTCGCTTACCTGTTGCTGACGGGTAGAAAGCTGAACCATGACTGAAGAAAGCGACGCTATGATATCAAAATGGTGGTATAGTAGGCACACTCGCAGTTCAACGTATTCACTTATGGCGGGTTTACATGAAACATGTAAATCATGTCTGTGACATGTGTCGCAATGTAAACAATAGATGTCAGAGCCAAAGCTTTACTAAAATATTGGTGCGATTACTAACGCGTGTTTAAAACATAATTTTTAATGCATTTATTAAAATCTGTTAAAAAATTATTTGAGGCGCCCATTGATGAACACAGCCAGAGCTTTAGGAGAAATGTAGTAAATTTTGGCAAGCTTAATGAAGCGCATTCAAAAATTAATTGAGGCGGGTTTTTATAAATACAGCCACGGTTTTATTAGAAATCTATTTAACTTTGGTGTGTTACTGAAACTCTTCAAAAATAATTTTTATTGTTTACTATTTAATTTTGGCGTCTTTACGAAGGTTAAAGAAAGACATTATTATTATATTATATATAAACAAGTGCTACTAACAAGGAAACCATCCGAATCCGAACACACCGATTTTAATAATTTTTATATATGTTGTAGAGCATGAAAAAACGATAGACACGTATTTTTTATCTGCTAAAAAACGCTTTTAAGAGGTGAAAATCACCCTAAAAATTGACTCCAAAAAAACGTTTTTCTGATATATCTCGTCTCCTAATAAATATTTTGCGATGGGACAAAGTCGAAAATGTTTCTTGCGAAAAACGCTAGTTAATGAATGTTCTTCTGACTATTAGATTGCGACCCCTATTTTTTATTTTGGAAAAATATATCCACTGTAAAAAATCAATTTTAGCCTTAAAAAATTAGAAAAAAATATTTTTGTAAATAAAATAAAACCACCCTACATTCCTTCACTACCTTTTAAGACGAATATGCACTTATAACAATGAAAAACATATTTCTCCCATGAAATATACTCTTCATGCGAACTGAATATTATTTTGTATCAATTACGAGAGTGCAATGATATTTTCGAGCAAAAATGAATTAGAGGGTGACAAATTTCCATCCCCAAATAACTTTATCCAGATGTATCTCGACTCTTAATGAATATTTTGCGACGGAACCAAATGGAAAATGTTTCTTATGAAAAACGCTAGTTAAGGATATTTTTCAGACTATTGGGGTTGCAACCCCTATATTTTATTTTGGAAATAATGTTCACTATAAAAGGTAAATTTAGCCTCAAAAAATAAGAAACAAATATTTTTGTAAATAAAATAAAATAATTCAATTGTCATATTTCAGGATTTTGCATAAAACCACCTCTACAAATCATTCACTTCCTTTTAAAACAAATATTCACTAAATTTACTTTTTATAGTGAACATATTAGCGAAAAATCATATGGTCCCGTCGCAAAATATTCATTAGGAGTTGAGATATATCTGGAAAAGTTATTTGGGGATGGAAATGTGTCACCTCATAATTCTTTTTTGCTCGAAAATGTCATTGCACTCTCTTAATTGATACAGAATAATATTCAGATCGCATAGAGAGAATATTTCATGGGTGAAATGTCCTTTTCATTGTTATAAGTGGATATCCGCCTTAAAGGGTAGTGAAGGAATGTGGGAGTGGTTTTTTGCAAATCCTGAAATATGATAACTTAATTATTTTATTTTAGTTACGAGAATATTTTTTTCTACATTTTCAAGGCTAAAATTGATTTTTTACAATGAATATATCAATGAAAATTAACGTTTTTCCAAAATATAAAATAGGGGTCGCAACCTCAAGAGTCAGAAGAACATCCATTAACTAGAATTTTTGCAAAAAACATTTTCGATTTTGTCCCATCGCAAAATATTCATTAGGAGCCGAGATAAATCAGAAAAACGTTTTTTGGGGTCAACTTAGAGGGTGATTTTCACCTCTTAAAAGCGTTTTTAGCAGATAAAAAGTAATATGTGTCTATAATTTTTTCATCCTCTACTACATATATAAAAATTATTAAAGTCGGTGTGTTCGGGTTCAGGGGGTTTCCTTGTATGTTGTAAACAAGAAGCTATTTTTCGACTTACAACCAGTTCAAATTTTCCGCCATAATTGCCACTTTGCGCCATCTGTGTCTTACGATCACTACTAAGGACACAACAAGAAATGATAACTTCCATGTTTATCCTGGAAACCCCCCATATTTGTCTAACTATTTTACTTATCTTTTTTGTGCTAAATTCTAACCTGTTTGGTAATTTTGGTGCAATTAATATATAATAATATATAATATATATTAAGTAATTAGACGTTAAGAAATTAGAATTAAGAAAATCGTGTCATACTTGTTGCGTGGTTTACCAGTACCAGGACACGCGCAGCGGTCCCAGAGGAAGAAAAAGCCAATTGAAGGAGGTATGTTAATTTTAAATACAGTGGAATATTCGAAAGTAGAGGAATGTAAAAAAATATGCACCAAAAACGGTGTTTTAAAGTATTTATTTATTTATTTAGCATTCGGGTGCTTTCTTTATTAACTTGTCAAGAGTTAGTTGAGTAACTCCTTTTTCTTCTTTTCGTAATAAAGATGGTGTCTTTTTGTATTGCCCTACGTACTTGAGATATACGTTTTCCATTGGGATCGTATTCTTCCATAATAGTTCAAAATTTGTCTAGATGCATAAAGACTTCATTCATATTTTTAATTGTCAAAGTCTTAACGTTTTCATCAGATTCTTCTTCCTCACTTTCGACGTTTATTTTATTGTTAATCAATTGTTGCTCAACTCGATATACATTTGACAGAAGTGCTGAGTGAGATTCAATTAATTCATTAACATCGTCGTTGTTGACATACAAGTTAAATTCATTCATGAGATTAACTATTTCATTGGTGATAGTTTCCAGTATTTCTTCAAAATTTGTAAAATCATTCGTCATTTGTGGGCATAATTGTTTCCAGGAACCTTTTATTGTCGACTCTTTTATGTCAGCCCACAGATGGAATATTCGACCGCAAAGGCTTACAAAGTTGAATTTTTTGAAATGTGCGAAATAGCGAATTGTGTGAAAGCAGGATGTGCGAAAGTAGAATGTTCGAAAGAACAATGTGTGAAAGTCGAGGGCTGCCTGTATTTTGATATTAATTTTCTTTGTTTTATTGATTAACCGTTGTGATATAATTTTAATTTTAATATATATACGACGTTTCGGTCTTACGTTTCAGGCTTTTTTCAAATATTATGCAATTAATTACAACATATTGTAAATAAATAAAGACCAAATATGTACGAACCAAAGCACAGAACTCTACAACAAAAACATTCCCAGTGTTTATACTGATGATGTTATCCAATCGTTCAATTGGTAGTGTTTTTTCCCATTATTAGGATCCAGTTTTTACCATTTATAGATGTAACGTAATATGTTAAGTCATTATGTAATAAATCATGTGCTAATTATGACTGATCCGCATTATGTTAAGGTGCGAATAAACATATTGTGTCATCAGATAAGATTTATTCACATCTTAACATAATACAGATCAGTTAAGAATAACACAAGATTAATTACATAATGACTTATTATGTTACATACTATATTATGTTACATCTATAAATCATAAAAACTGGATCCTAATAATGGGAAAAAACACTTCCAATTGAACAATTGGATAACATTATCAGCTTAAACACTTGGAAAGTTTTTGTTGTAAAGTTCTATGTTTTGATTCGTACATGTCTAGTTTTTACTTATTTACAAGATGCTTTATTTAAACGCATAATACTTGAAACAGGCCTGAAACGTAGACCGTAGCGTCGTATATATTTCATTCTTCCATCATAGTAAAAAATTTATCAAAATGCATGAAGGTTCATTTGTATTTTTAATTGTTAAAGTCTTGACATTTTTATTAGGTTCTTCTTCATCACATTTATTTCGAATTTAGGAGGACACCTTTTGAGTAATGAAGCCAATTAAAGGAGGTGAGTCAATTATGAATAGTTTGATATTAACAAAGATCTTTAATTTCGTTCTTCCAAATAATGTATTGGGTTGGCAACTAACAAGGAAAGGTCTCCAACCCGACCTCACCGATTTCAATAATTTTTAAATATGTTGTAGTACTCGAAAAACTAAGAGACACGTATTTTTTTTTATGTGCGGTAACTCGCTTTAAAGGGGTGAAACCACCCCTAAAGTTTTATCCGAAAATCGTTTTTTTATCATATCTCGGCTTCTAATTGATATTTTTTAATAAAACAAAGTGGAAAATATTTGTCGTAAGAAGTCAAAGATTTTAGGTGTATTTATGACTCAGGGGGTTGCAACCCTTATTTTATATTTGAGGAAAACTAGATTTTTTATGCTTTTTTTCTTTATAAAAACTAGGATATGAACTGAAAAAAATAAAGAAAAGCATTTCCGTTTACTCTATCGAATATTTCAGTTGTCGTCTTTCAGGATTTTTTACGCAACCGCCCCCAAATACCGTAAACTACCCCTTAAAGTAATACATCGCATGTAATGATGAAAAAAATTTTCTTTTTCTTGAGATTTATTACACGTGGAAAAAGAATGTAATTTATATAAAAAACAATCATTTTATACATTTTTTGTAATATAGTAGTATAAAAGGGGTGATAAAAGTCACCCCCAGAAGTGAATTATTCAATATAATTCGATATTTATTAATATTCTTTAATGGAACTGATTAAAAATTATTTTAAGGGAAGATTTATCCTTTTTTACGAAGGGATTTTTTACGCAACCGCCCCGAAATACCGTAAACTACCCCTTAAAGTAATACATCGCATATATTACTTTAAGGGAAATCTTCCCTTAAAAAATAATGTTTAATCAGTTCCATTAAAAAATATTAATAAATATCGAATTATATTGAATAATTCACTTTTGGGGGTGACTTTTATCACCCCTTTTATATTACTATATTGCAAACAATTTATAAAACGATTGTTTTTTATATAAATTACATTCTGTTTCCACGTGTAATAAATCTGAAGAAAAAAAAAAAAGTTTTCCATCATTACATACGATGTATTACGTTAAGGGGTAGTTTACGGTATTCGGGGGCGGTTGCGTAAAAAATCCTAAAACACAACAACTGAAATATTCGATAGAGTAAACGGAAATGCTTTTCTTTATTTTTTTCAGTTCATATCCTGGTTTTTATTAAGAAAAAAAGCATAAAAAATCTAGTTTTCTTCAAATATAAAATAAGGGTTACAACCGCTTGGGTCATAAATACACCTAAAATCTTCGACTACTTATGACAAAGATTTTCCACTTTGTTTTATTAAAAGATATTAATTAGAAGCCGAGATATGATAAAAAAAACGATTTTCGGATAAAACTTTAGGGGTGATTTTCACCCCTTTACAGCGAGTTACCGCAGATAAAAAAAATACGTGTGTCTTAGTTTTTCGAGTACTACAACATATCCAAAAATTATTGAAATCGGTGAGGTCGGGTTGGAGACCTTTCCTTGTAAGTATCAAGATCGTGATAATAATAATAATAACAATAATAAGAGTGATAATGATAATGATAATAATGAAAACTGCAGTAGTAGTAGCAGTAGCAGCAGCAGTAACAACAACAACAACAACAACAACAATAAAAATAATAATAATAATAATAACGATGATAATAATGATAATAACAATAATGTTAATGATAGTAATGGAATTATCATAATAATAATAATAATAATAACAACAATAATAACAATAATAATCATAATCATAACAATAGTAATAATAATAATAACTGCAGTAGCAGTAGCAGTAGCAGTAGCAGTAGTAGTTGTGGTAGATGTAACTCCCACTATAACAAAAATAGCAGCTATAAAGATAATGATAATAATAATAATAGCGATGATAATAATGATAATAACAATAATGATAATGATAATAATGGCATTATCATAATAATAACAGTAATAATAATAATAATAATAATAACAATAAGTGTCGTAGTAGTAGAAGTAGTGTAGTAGTAGAGTAGTAGTTGTAGAAGTAGTGTAGTAGTAGAGTAGTAGTAGTAGTAGTAGTAGTAGTAAAATAAATGTAGTAATAAATGAAGTAAGATATTCAATTTTTTGAAGTACACACATTTTACTTCTTTTGTTTTTCTTATTACTACTGCTTTGTTACCGACAAGTAGGTTCGAGTTGAAACTTTTGTTATGTACACCAAAATCTAAAGGAGCATTCTGATTGGCCAGAAGTTTTAATTAATAACTCGGTAATTATTCCGAATTTCGAAAAATGGTATTTGACTTTTCGTCTCCAATTTTCACCCTCTACCACCACCTTTCGGCTTCGACACCGAATGTCGCACACCCTGTATATACGACGTTTCGGTTCTACGTTTCAGGCCTTTTTCAAGTATTATGCGTTTAATTACAACATCTTGTCAATGAATAAATATTAAACATGTAGGAATCAAAGCACAGAACTCTAACAAAAACGTTCCAGGTGTTTATGATGAATGATGTTATCCAATCGTTCAATTGGTAGTGTTTTGTTCCGTTATTAGGATCTAGTTTTTATCATTTATAGATGTAACGTAATATGTCAAGTCATTATATATTAAATTAAATCATGTATTAATCTTGACTGATCCCTATTATGTTGAGGTGTGAATAAATATATTGCGTAATTAGATGAGATTTATTCACACCTTAACATAATACGGATCAGTCAAGATTAACATATGATTTATTACATTTTTAATATATATTTTATTATGATTTATTTATTTTTAAGTAATATATATGGATGCTTCACTTGCCAAATCGATTAAGGGGGGGGTATGGTTTTGAAGGCAGAAAAAAACAGGTTTTTACAGATTTTTTTTTGGGCGTACGGTGAAAGTACATTTATTTCTGATTGTTGTACATTAAAGAGTAGTAATTGAACTATATTCTGTGAAATATTGGTTCAAAAATATTGAAAATTGACCGAATGGCAGAAATTCTTCGCAGGCGCCTCAGAAGAAATACATTTTGCGGTGCACATCATATCTCAGCACTGGATCATCTGAAATGAAATAACCAAAGTTTTTTCCTTAATTTTTATGTCCCTCTAGGTATCGCTGCCGAGTTTTTCCATTTTTTTTAATTTTTGAACTTTTTACAAGACTTGAAAGTGAAAATACCGATTTTTGGCCTAAATTCATGACTATTGTTGTTAATAATAAGAAAAATAAAATCAAAGACGAAAAAATCTCGCCAGGGTTACCTCATAAATTATGTAAGGAAATACTGTAAAAAATTTGAGAACGATCGGTTGAATAGATTTTCAGATACAGTGTGCACCGACTCAAAAAACATCGACTTGAGAAAAACGCGTTTAAAGTTTTTCGTAGCGAAAAGACCCTGATAAAACTTAGTAAGCTATTTATTTTTTATTTTACTCACATAGAATCATCAATGCCGGGACCATAGAGTATAGAACTTTCGTCAAGAATGTCCAAAGCATCTTTTTTATCAAGTCTGCGGCGAATTCTATCATTTTTAGCGGTTTCAGCTGCTCGCTCATCTGCTCTGTTCATTCGAATATCGTTGGTTCGAAGCGCCCATCCATGACAACTTGGACCAGTACTTATTCGCATCTCTTCTAGGAAGGTTAAATAAGCTTTACAGCCTTCATTGAAAACACAAGCAGCCACTGAAGATGCAAATTCGACGATAATTGCTGAACCACTCTCAACTTTCGGCGCAATCTTCCAAATAAGCTGGTTCAAACTCTCATTATTATTTTGTGTGAATCCGCCAATACATCGCTCTAGGAGAGCATCTTTGCTTAAATCTTCATAAATTGGCTTGATTCCTTGTAAAACATCAGTTGGTAGAGCAGAATATGTGTGTTTGAAATTATTCAGCTTGTTTGAAGCTGCAGCTTTCTGCCATTCACACCATGAGTCTTCTCCGCTAGGGCAGTTTTCGTGTTGTGGTTTTGCATCGGTTGAGGCATAATGATAGTAAGTAGCCCAAATGGCTTTCTTCATTTTGCGAACAACAAAAATATCACAACGAAATAGAGTAAGAAAATACAACACGACTGTTACACTCCGCGTCTGCTTCGAAAATGAAGCAACACCAGGTACCGGGGTACCGTTACAACGACCCTGTCTAAGACCTTTCTGGAAACTGCTTAGGGACAATAACAAAAGAAGATTGGACAATAACAAAAGAAGATTGGAGAATAACAAAAGAAGATTGGACAATAACAAAAGAAGATAACAAAAGAGATTGAGAAACAACTGCCTTCCCGCTGAGCGGTTACAGCTCAGGTAGTCGTTCGAGACACGTCTACTTCCAAAGCTATATCTTTGTGAGTTTTGCTCCGATTGACTTCCTATTAACAGACAACATTCTTGAAATACTATACTTTCATAATATGCAATAAAAAAAAATCACTTTTTTTGAACCCTCAAAACCATACCCCCCCCTTAACTCCATGAAACAAGAAATTGAGAAAAATGATAACATAGTATATGAAATAAATTATTTATTATTCAATGGCTAAAAAAATGTAGTCATTTAGTGGTGTTAATACTTATTATTAAGGAAATTATTTTGAATATATTTAGTTGGAGCTGCTTAAGTGCTTTGATATTAAAATTTAATAAAATTCAGAAAATGGAGTTAATCGATTTGGCAAATGAGGCTTCCATATATTGCAATTGTAATTGTAATATATATACGACGTTTCGGTCCTACATTTCAGGCCTTTTTCAAGTATTATGCGTTTAATTACAACATCTTGTAAATAAATAAAGACTAAACATGTAGGAATCAAAGCATAGAACTATAACAAAAGCGTTCCAAGTGTTTATGATGAATGATTGGTAGTGTTTTGCCCCGTTATTAGGATCCAGTTTTTATCATTTATACATGTAACGTAATATGTTAAGTCATTATATATTAAATTAAATCATGTGTTAATTTTGACTGATCCCTATTATGTGGAGGTATGAATAAATATATTGCGTAATCAGATGAGATTTATTCACACCTTAATATAATACGGATCAGTCAAGATTAACATATGATTTATTACATAATAACTTAACATATTACGTTATATCCATAAATGATAAAAACTGGATCTTAATAACGGGGAAAAACACTACCAATTGAACATTTAGATAACATCATCAGCATAAACACTTGGAACGTTTGTTTTATAGAGTTCTGTGTTTTGATTCGTACATGTCTAGACTTTACTTATTTACAAGATGTTGTAATTAAACGCATAATACTTGAAAAAGGCTTGAAACGTAGGACCGAAGCGTCGTATATATATTTCATTCTTCCATTATAGTAAAAAATGATCAAGATACACGAAGGCTTCATTCATGTTTTAATTGTTAAAGTCTTGACGCTTTTATTACGTCTTGTTCCACACTTTCATTGCGAATTTTATTGCTACACAATTGTTGCTCAATTAAGTATTCATTCATTTACTGAGATTAAAAGTCGAAGTTTTGTTTATTATATTTCTTGCTTTCTATTACAGTTTAATTATATCAATATTTGATTCAGCCGTTGAGGGCTACTACGATCTAAGGTAAGTATTTTTTTTTTCATTTGTTAGTCTTTTTTTTATTTAGTTTATTTTTTTTTTATTTAGTTTAAGGTTTACGCTGATTATTGATCTAGCATTCGTGCTGTTTTCTGATCCAGCATTCGTGCTGCTTATTGATCCAGCATTCGTGCTGCCAACTCATCCAGCATTCGTGCTGTTTACTGATCCAGCATTCGTGCTGTTTATTGATCCAGCATTCGTGCTGTTTACTGATCCAGCATTCGTGCTGTTTACTGATCCAGCATTCGTGCTGTTTACGGATCCAGCGTTTCAGTTTTCTGTTGAACCAGCGTTCGACCTATTCAGAGCTGATTTAGCGCTATAGGTGGTTATTTATAACTTTGCATTACACTCCAAGCGAATTTATTTAACTTATTTACTATTAGAAGCCGTTTTATATATTTACTATGACAGCTAGTAATTTAACACAGAAGGAGAAGGAAGTAATTGTTAACGGTCAGTGGTTGGAGGAAGGGCATACGGATAACTTTATTGCAATTTATAATAAATTTTTCTCGAACTTGTTGGCTGATATGCAAGAAGTTTGGAAAGTACAGCTTCCGGAAATGATAACCCCTATTCTTCCCAATCAAAAGCACGTCCAAATATTACACAGTTCCAATGAAATTGGAACTAATGAAGGCGGTCATTGGGTGTGCAGTTATTATGACACTCATTCAATTTTTATTTATGACTCTATGAACACTAAGAAGTTGCACAAGCATCATGAAATTTACTTACGGAAGCTCTTTCCATTTTATTCTTTTGATAAGAAACCAATAAAATTTCCTGTTGTGCAATACCAACGAAACGGAAATGATTGCGGAGTATTTGCTATTGCATTTGCGGTTTCTATTTTACATGGAATTTTACCAGAAAAAGTTACTTATGATACAGAACTAATGCGAACGCATTTATTGTATATCTTGGAACAAAAAACGCTGGAACATTTTCCTGCAAGGTTCCATTCCAATAACTCGGTAGTATCTGTTTCATTGATACAAGTACAAGAAAGACGTCACAGAATTAATCGACAAAAGGAGCAACGACAAAAAGGAAGCGAGGAACAACGATTTAAGCGTCTTGAAAAGGACAAATTACAGAAAAGGCTTAAGAAAACGAAAATCAACGAGACTATTTCACAGAAAATAATAGAAAAAATGCCATGCGGTACACAAAATGACTCTTGTGTACAGGATACTAATGAAGGAAATGTAAAGAATATGATCACAGCTAAGTATTTCAAAAAGGATATTGACTTCAGTCTCACTAAATGTGCTAGCACAGAGATTACTACGATCGAAAATACTATTCTTCATCGCACGGATATTATTCCAACAAGTAATATTTTGGATACAAGTGCTCCACCTATTGTGTCATCTCGTAGTTTAAAAGTACCCAATGAAAAGGAGCTAATTATAACTGATCAAGCATCAAATATGACAGATGTCACAACAAATAATTTAGAACGGGTTGGATTCGATTACGCACAATGCGATGGTACCATGAAAAATGCTGCTTTCAATGTGAGCAATCTGTACTATAAAGGTGCTATTTCCAAAAATAAGAAAGATTTCTTAAGTCCTGGGGAGAAATTTGTGATTGTTAATAACAAATGGATTAATTGCGATGTCATGGACAGATTTAGAGAACTCTTTAAAACATCTTCAGGATATGACATGCAGGGAACCTGGAAAGTTCAAAAACCGTGTTCCATCCGAGCTATATCAAGAAAATCAAAGCACATACAAATACTGCACAGTTGCGAAGATATGTCAACTAATATGGGTGGTCATTGGGTTTGTAGTTACTATGACACTGAAACAGTGTTTATTTATGATTCTCTTAATAGAAAGGCTTTACATAGGCATCATGAATTATATTTAAGAAAGTTATATCCATTTTATATTTTGAATGACACTTCAATCAAGTATCCTGAAGTTCAATATCAAACAAATTGCAACGATTGTGGCGTTTTTGCTATTGCTTTTGCTATATCGATCTTCTTAGGGATTTCTCCGAGTTATGTAACTTATTCAATTAATGTTATGCGTTCACATTTGTTAAAAATATTTGAAACCAATGTAATTGAACATTTTCCATATACTTTTATAGGAAATCTTACACGCAGTTCTTGTAATAGGGGAGCAGGGTTACAGTCCTCAGGAGTTATTAATTCAAATATTTTTACAACGATTACATGTACAGAAAACGCAAGAAAATCACCAATGGTTAATAAATCCGCAAAAGCTTCGAAAACTACAACAAAAAGTATTTCGAAAACGGCTGCTTTCACGATAATGGATCTTACTCGTCATTCAAAACCCCATATTAACTCCTTATCATCTTTAAAACAAAGACAACGAGTAAACTCATCGTTTTCTAAAAACAAGGAATTGAAGCGTTTGAAGAATCCTGCTAGACGTCTCTCTAATATTCACGAAAATCACGTGATAAGTCACAAATATTATTCAGAGAGTGAAAACAAACGCATTTTGAAACGCAAAAATAGCGCTGTTGACATACTTCGTGAACAGGATTCAAAACGTACGCGATACATTGCAAATCCAGAAACAAATTTCTTACAATTACGTAAACGACGTGCTAATATCCACGCACGAATTCTTAAAAGTATCAGTAATAAACCTTGGTATAAGAATTATAAGCAAAAAGTTATAAAGGGTAAGAGCAAAATATACACCACTAAAAATTTATGCAAAAAGTACAAACGATTTGAAAGGTTTGCAAATTCACTCAACATTTGCAGTAACAAGGAAAGTTACATTTGTAATATAACTAAAATGATAAATAACAAATCTGATAATGTAGAAAAACGATTAGAAGCCTAAAGAATTGTTAAGTGGTGTCTTTATGTAAGAGACAAATATATCTATAAAATGAAACAAAATCTTAAGTCCCTCAAAAATAAAGTTGAAGTTAGTCTTACTCAATGGTCTCAATGTTCTGATAAGAACCTACAGAATATGGAGAGTGCGTTATGTGGTAATATAAGAAAACATAATTCTTCTTCTGAGTCATATTTCTTTGAAACCATGTACAAAATGCCGAGGGATTTTTTTGAAGTGATACAGGTGAATGAAAAGGGACAGGCGATGAACATTTTACCTTTGCGGATCGGAGAAAAAGGTGCAAAATTGTCATGGAATTGTTCACAACTGTGCAAACCAGTCGAGGAGGAAATGTTGAAAACTTATAAAGTATTTCTTGAAAATATAAGTAATTGTATGTTACGAAATGTGCATCAAATATTTTCAAATATGCAAAGGTGCACATTTCAGCATTACCACAACAAGTCAGGTCACAGTTTGGTTTGTTACACGAGCTCAGTCATTTGTCGTTCTCCATTTTTATCAGTAGAGATTTTAGCACCACATTTTCCCCTTGTACGAACAATTAAACGACTATTTTTCAAAGTATTTGAGTACCATAGAAAAATATCACAGATTGATGTAGCTTTCAATACTACCAATGTACCAGAATTGATAAATGTTGCCTTAGAAGCACAACAATCTTGCAAAACTTGTGACAGCGGTAGTTCTGAGGTTATTTTAGATGAAGATTACTTGGAAAGAACGTACAAAGCAGCGTTTAAAGCACACCACAAAAGGGCGATGGATGTTCCAAACCACGCTTGCGCGTCTTGTGAAAAGTTATGTTTTAAAAGAGATGTCACTTGCATATCAAATTTAAGATGTCCGATTGATAATATATTTTGGAGAGACTTAATGAAACATTTGACGCTTGAAGGAACGTCATTAGATTATGTGTGTCATTATTGTCTTGCCAAGTTCCGTTCGAATAAACTACCGCCAACATGTGTTTTAAACAAACTTGTTGTTAAAGCAGTTCCGCCAGAAATATTTGAACTAAATGCATATGAACAGATTTTAATACAAAGGGCAAAGGCTTTTCAAACGATTCTGAAAATGGGTACAATTGCAAAAATAAAAATACCTTACAGGGATATGGTAAATAAAGTGGTAGGTAGGACATTTCATTTACCTCTCCCAATACAGAAAACTATCGATAAAATCTGTCCTTCTAATGACGCCCTTAATATTAACCACGAATTGTATATATTGGTGCGTGGAATACCAACCAAATCGCATGTAGTTTGGGAGCAATTGATGGATTTAAAGAAAGTATTCAATGCACTTCAATGGTTAAAGAATAATAATTCTTTGTACTCTCAAATAAAACTTCCTACATCTCCTGACTTGTTATTAAATAAAAATATGCATCAAGTGGAATACCAAATTTCAGCTGATGATAATGACAATAATAATGATTCTAATGTTCACCAAAATATCACAGACGGAAGGAGTCAACGGGCATTATTAACACAGATGTCACAATCTGATACTTATTACGAACAACTAACAATATATCCTATGAACCCTGTAAAGGAAAATAAGTCTGCGACAGAACTATATCAAATGTTGAAGGTTGAAGATGTTATTCTCGATAATCGTCATAAATCTCTGGATCTGAAATGTTTTCCAGCATTATATCCATACGGAATTAATGGGCAAGATGAAGAAAGAGCAGTTAGTCTCAGTAATTTTGAATTCATAAAGACAAAGTTAATGTCTAAGCATCCTCAATTTCGATTGAATCAGCAATATTTATTTTACTTATTGAATGAAAATAATATACGACAATTAAAGCATGGAATATACCATAAAATGAATTTAATCAATGTGAAAGAACAATATACTGCCGCTAGATATTTGCAGGAGTTATCTAAAGGCCATCTTGAACAAAATTTAAGTACAATTTACGCAAGGTTGCGGAACACAGAGCAATTTTGGAAGAAACCGAGATGTGACTTAAATTGTATGATCCACAATTATGGACCAGCTACATGGTTTCTTACACTAAGTCCAGCCGAATGGATGTGGTCAGATTTAACTGACTATCTTCGGAAAATAAATCCACCGTCAATGCATCACATGACTCCACATCAACTTATAGCTGCCGACCCAGTATCTGTATCCAGATTTATAGACAATAAATTTCGCGCTATGCTTGATTTTATATGTTCCGATGCTAATCCCATTGGCGAAGTTACGCATTACTTTTGGAGGCGCGAATATCAAGGAAGGGGTACGCAACATTTTCATTTACTAATATGGATTAAAGATGCACCAATACTGGGAGAATCATCGAATGAAGAAGTAGCGAAATTTATAATGAAATATGTTACATGTAGATTTCCAGATAAAAACGTTTCTCCTACTTTATATAGAAGAGTAAATACACACCAAAATCACACTGATAACAGTTATTGTTTAAGGTCTGTGAAAAGAAAAAATAAGATAAGGCGTGTTTGTAGATTTGGGTTTCCACGTCCCATAACTAATTCTTTTATAATGAGAGACGTTGCTGGCTCTATTGTGGGGAGACGTAAATTACGTGTCAAAAGTCGATTATACGATCTGCCTCGTAATGATCGTGAAAAGAACGTAAATGATTATAATCCTACAATTCTGACTGCTTGGGAAGGAAATATGGACATACAATTTATTGGTGAAAAATCTAGTTTACTAAACTGGTATTGCACTAAATATGTTTCCAAATCAGAAAAGAGTCATGGTGATGATGTTTTTAGTCAAATAAATTCTACGAAACCTCTAATTTCTCGTATTTGGATCGTTGCTCTACGTACACTATGTAATAGAGAATGTGGTGCACTTGAAGCTGCGGATACACTGTTAGGAAACCCGTTGTTTGGTACCGATCCAAAAACTACTATTAGGTGGTTAGATGTAAAGATGAATAGAAACAGAAAAGTTAAATCTCGGAAAGAAATTGAGAATATGGATCCGAAATCAACTGATATTTTCTGCAACAGCTTAGTTGATTACTATTATCCAAAGAGGCCGGTTCAGTTAAGTGAATTAAATCTCTATGATTTTGCTAAGTGGTACGACATAACTTATGTTGAGCCTAAAAGAAAGGATCTTGAATATTACAAAATTCATGAAAATCTTTATCTCAAAGGACGTGGTGATCGTGGTTATCTTATTAATCATTATAAGAACGATGTGAATACAAACCCAGAAAATTACTATTTTGCCTTGTTATTATTATTTCAACCTTGGCGTAACATCGATGAGCTTTCAAATGGATGTGACACTTATACTGAGTCATTTTTGTTAAAGTAAAAGCAACTTCAGTGTGCAATACAATATCACGAACGTATTGATGTAATAAAGAAAGCTGTAGAACGAGAACAGTTGTTGATTTCCAGAAGATTAGTAGAAATTGAGAAACTGGATAATACTGAACAGGACAATGGCGATAATGAGCCTCTCAATTTTCCAGTGGGATGCGACCCCATAATAGCCGAGGATGCAATGAAAGATTTTCAAGACTTGCATGACAAGCAAGAAACATTTGACATTGAGCAAATGATATCAGAATTGAATTCTGATCAAAAACAAATATATGATAAAATAGTGACAACCATAAATTCAAAAGATGACATTCTCAGAATGTATGTAAGTGGAGAAGGTGGAACCGGCAAAAGTTATCTCATCAAAACGATTAGATGTTGGTTAAAACAAACTAATGGGAAGGATACAGTTGTGGCTGCACCAACTGGCATTGCCGCGTTCAACATAGATGGCTTAACAGTACATAGACTTTTCCAGTTACCAGTTGAACATGGTAAGACCCCCAAGTATCGGGAACTTTCAGACGCAGTTTTACAAACCATTCGTATTCAGTTGAAAAATGTATCATTGATTATTATTGATGAAGTATCTATGATTTCAAACGTTACATTAATGTACATACATCTTCGACTGACAGAAATCTTCGATACTTTCCATCATGAAGATGGTTGGTTTGGATCTAAGCACATACTTTTATTTGGAGATTTGCTGCAGTTACCACCTGTACATGAAGAGCCAGCGTTTATACAACTTTCGAAAGATAAAGCTGATGTGCTATTAGGTTCATTAGGAACTATTGACATTTGGAAGAGATTATTTCAATACGAGGAGTTGACAATAAATATGCGTCAAAAGGGCGATACTTCTTACCGTGAGTTACTCTCAAGGGTACGATTAGGACATGTCACAGAGAAAGATACAAATACTTTGAATTCAAGAAAAATAAACTTTAACACTACAACGTTTAGTGACAGGGTTCGAGAAATTTGCAATTATATAGAAAAATTGCCGACAGATTCTGTATGCCTACTGCCGACTTGTCGTATGTGCGACGTTTTAAACGAGACCATGTTGCAAAGAGTAACTTCTAATGAGATAAAGTTAGTCGCACATGATGCAATAGATTGTATACCTTATCTTAAGAATAAAATTTCAAAGATGTTCAATAAGGATGATGATGAGGACACCACAAGAACAGCCGGTCTTGCTAAAGTCATTACTGTTAAAATTGGAGCTAAAATTATGATCAGACGGAATATAGATGTCACGCTAGGACTTGTTAATGGTACAATTGGTAAAATTGTGAGTGTTTCTAAGGCCTTAGATAGTGATGATGTAGAAAAAATAAGATTGTGTCTGTCAAGTGGAGCGGAATACGATATTGAAAGAGTTGATGTGAAAATTGAAATAACAGACGGAGCGTTTGTTATACGGAAACAATTTCCTGTCTGCCTCAGCTATGGTATTACCATACATAAAAGCCAAGGCTTAAGCTTGAAAAATGCAGTTGTAGATGTTGGTAACTCTATATTTAACTGCGGACAAACATACGTTGCTCTTTCCCGAGTGACATCTTTGGACGGCTTACATTTAATTAATTATGATCCGTATTCTGTGAAAGCAAATGAGTTAGCCATAGTTGAATATAATCGTTTAAGAAAAGAATTTCGTCCTGATCTTGCAATGATTAATATTTCTGAAGAGCGAGGGTCCAAAGTTTAAGATGTTGTTTGGGTTGTACCTAAAGATGTTGTAAATTGTCAAACAGAAAGTCAGGGTATTTTCAATGCAGGAGAATGGCATATTAATCCGTTTCAAAACACAGATGGAGTATCATGGTACGCCAATGCGTCTATTCAAAGCATTGTAAATTTATTAGAGAACAGTTACTGAAAACAAAAGATGACAATGTTTTAACTCAATTAATTCGAGCTTACGCAGGAAGAAAACAAAATCTTACAACCATAACTGTTAGGCATTTTGCGGGAACTCAGTTCATTGAAACGTTGCAGCAAGACGCTGTCGATTTTATAACAGCTATTTTCTCAAAGTTTGAAATATTTCGATCTGTTAATCAACATCAATTACTAACCAAAATACGATGTCAAACATGCGAATATATTACTACGTCTCAACTACAACCAAATCTTGTCTTCTCGTTATCAGCTCCAGGTACTACGAAAAGTTATACTTTACAACAACTCATTGATCATACATCATCCTACTGGTCAAAAATTGACGGAGAATGCAATAATTGTCATTTCAAAAACAGAGTTGCACAAACTAGTGTCACGGAGAGTAACAGGGTTATTATACTTCAGCTTCCTTTAGTATCAATAACAATGCAAGATAACAATGTTGTTTCAACAAAAGTTAATATTCATATAAAAAGTGTACCAACTTCTCGCACTATTATATGTGTAAAGAAATACAAAGTTGCCAGTGCAATATTTCATTACGGTGGTAATGTGCATAAAGGACATTACGCTAGTATTTTAAGTGTAGGAACTTCTGCCTGGGTTCACGCTAGCGACTTAAAAATTGAAAAAAAAAAACCATGGCCTAGAAATGCAAACAATATGTACGTTATTGTTTTGGAAGAAATTTGAAATTAAATGAAGTCATTGTAAGATTTTCGGGGTAGAAAATTACTTGCAAGACTCCGTGGATGTACATGGGTGAAGTAGCTCTTTTGTAACCATCCGTATTCGATTCTGAAATTCTCACATGACATCTTGTTATGTGAGAGACGTAAGAATAAATTCTTACTAACGTTCGTTGATCAAGAGACACGGGGCGCTTTCCAGCAAGTTGACACTGCGAGACACTGTGTTACACAGTGGTTTGGTGCTTGGTGAAACATAATTTAATTCTTCATGGTTACTGCTAGAGGGCAGGTGCCTCTACCATTCTAAATTTTCATTCTAATAACAAGTCTAGACTCTAGATGCTAAAAGAAATCGACAGAAGCTATATCAACAGACACGGTAGTGTCCCGATGGTCTCGAGGCAAGTTCATGTATGTATGAATTGGGCGAGAGCGCTACCGTGTATCTTTTCTCGACCGAACTAGGTGCGGGCACATGAAAAACAGCCGCCACACGTTGTGTATATACGCAGCTTCAACCGCCATACATTCAAACGAAAAATGTCCACTAAGTTGTACGAGTTTCTTTGTATACATACACGGCTGGATGCCTCTATACGCTCACACGAGAAATGCAACATAAGTAGCGGATAAATGGGGGGTTTGCTAGGCCCTAGGTTATATGAGAAAAATTTGCAACAGACTGTAGCGGTAAATGAGGGGTTTGCTAGGTCCTAGGTAATATGAGAAAATAAATATGACAAGAGTTCTACTGTGTACATATATTTTTCCGAATACCCAAATGATGAAAAAATTTAACTTACCAACGTAGGTTATACATATATATATTTGCAAAAAGGAGACAAATCCCCCTAAAAAACACCTCTGGTGCAAAAAAGTCGAGACAAGTTCATGTATGAAAAGGGATCTCTCTACAAAAGTTGTGAAATCCGATAACATTAGACAAGCTCGTTTTTTCCATTATGTCAATACGAACTAATTACAAAACGGAAAGAATTTTATCTGTTTACCTGATTAGAACCGGTATTGAACTTGTTGGGCCCCGAACAATTCAGATGTTTGGGTATAATGTATAACTCTACAAAAATTGTGAAATCCGATAACATTAGACAAGCTCGTTTTTTCCATTATGTCAATACGAACTAATTACAAAACGGAAAGAATTTTTTCTGTTTACCTGATTAGAACCGGTATTGAACTTGTTGGGCCCCGAACAATTCAGATATTTCATTATGATATGTATTTCCCGCAGACGCGATACGTTGGTACGCTGTGACGTCATAAATGCCGAAACCGGGTGTGTTCGGAAATGCGACTGCTGCGGTACATTGTGAATGGAAATTACGTGTTGGGTGTCACGACTAAATATCTGTGATATTTTATCCTGCGACAAAATATCTTCGCCAAAATATATTTTGACAAAATATCTTTTCGTCTAAACGTCTTCCCGTCAAAATATATTTTGACAAAATATCTTCTCGTCACAATATATTTTGGTAGAATATCTTCTTGTAAAAATATCCTAAAAAAAATGGAAATGGCTAGTCGTCCGAATACGGACGAATAAAATCAAATTATTTGTCCAACGTGATGGCGCGCGAACAACAATGCAGTTCAACAATAGGTCGAAACGGGGTTCAGTGGTCGAGTCTCCGGCGGGGTGAAGGGACGGAGCCCTTTCTGGGGTGCAAGGGCGAAGCCCCGCTGAGGGGCTCGGGGGCAAAGCCCCCCGACTTAAAAAATAAAAATCTTGTAAAAGTGTTGCATGCTGAAAATCAAAAAATTTTCTGGATAAGTATTACAAGCAAGTTAAAAGATAATGGAAATCCTATTTTTAAACGTCACATAAACAAATTTGCGAAAAGAACGAAAAGAACGAATCTTCTCCTCGTCATTGACATAGAATTCCCATATTTCTTTTGTACCGCAAAAGTGCATTGAGTGCTGAACTCAGGGCCAGACTTGTGGCGGCGCTCGTTTTACCTCATATTGATTATTGCTGCCTGGTGTATGGTGACTTATCACATGCGCTCGATTTGAGGCTTCAACGATTGCACAATAAGTGCATTCGATTTATATTCAATATGAGGCGGGACGAGCGTGTGTCGCAGGTTAGACTCTTCCGACTGGGTTGGTTGTCGACCGAGGGTCGCAGAAAGTACTTTCTTGGAAACCTTATCTTTAGAATACTTCTAACTGGACTCCCATCCTATCTTAATTCTGAATTTGAGGACCCTGATCCTGATTTAAGAAGGTCCATCAGAGTGCAGCGCGGCTCCAGGCCACTGGTTGTCCCGTTCGCCAGAAGTGGGTTTTTTGGGAAGTCATTTACCGTATCTGCAATTAATTTCTGGAACTCTCTCCCATCCTCTATCACTGAAACTGATTCCACCCCCTTGTTCAAGAAGCTTCTCTATAATCACCTTCTTCAAGAAGAGCGAACTGAATGGAGGCGACTAAATGATGTACAATAACTTAAACAAGCTCCACGTTGCTTTACTTTGCTTGCGCATCCTCGGCTGCTCTTGTTCTTGTCCTTGTTTTTGTTTCTGCTTTTATTTTTATGTTCTTCTTGCTTTGCTGTAACTACCACTTTTATTGGTTATCACAGATTCGTATTAGCACTGCTTTTACGTTATCTTTCTTCTTTTCCTGTCAACGCGCATATGGTATTCACTCATGTATATATGTATATAAGTATGTAAATATACATGTACTTCTAAATTGCCCCATGGATTCCAGGGCATAATAAACTAGTTTAAAAAAAAAAGAAATTTCCACGGAGGCCACGCGATGTTGGAATTTTATTTACATCAATTGGAGATAATTGAAATCGTGTTTACATTTGTACCTGTGTTAGGGTTTTGTTGTTTTATAAAATTTTGTAACGAGATATTTTGTCGCGAGGATCTTTTGTCTACTTTTTGTCTTTTATCTATGTTAGATCTGGTAATCTTTCATGTCGATTAAAAGTCTGAAATTAATTAATGAAAATTAATTGATGAAATGAATAATTTGTTGTTGTGTATAATTTTGTCGCAATATATTTTGTCGCGAGGATCTTTTGACTGGAGATAATTTGGCGCGAGGACCATGGGTCGCGAGATATTTTGCCACAAGATTTTTAGTCGCGAGGATATTTCGTCGAAGATATTTTGTCGAATATATTAGGTCGCGAGACCATTAGTCATGGAGCCACGTGTTGGGCCCCGAACAATTCAGATGTTTGAGTATGATGTAAAATTATTCATATTATTATTATGTAATCTGATCTTTACTAATTCATAATGCGGTAAAAATAAATTAAATTGTAAGATATTTATTGCTTATCGTTTGGGTTCGGGGCCCAACAAGTTCAATACCGGTTCTAATCAGGTAAACAGAAAAAATTCTTTCCGTTTTGTAATTAGTTCGTATTGACATAATGGAAAAAACGAGCTTGTCTAATGTTATCGGATTTCACAACTTTTGTAGAGAGATCCCTTTTCATACATGAACTTGTCTCGACTTTTTTGCACCAGAGGTTTTTTTAGGGTATCTCATACGGAAAAGGTATCGCTTACGCGGTATCATAGTAGAGGTTGTTGAAGTAGTAGAGGTTGAGTATATACGCACCCACACATACAGAGTCGGTACGTAACAGACCTTTATATCGCGACTGAAGTTTCGTAGATTCTCCAGTTGAGATCGGATTCGTTTTCATAAAAACGATTTCTCCCGCTTTAAACTTTACATTTTTATAACGCGCTTTATCATAACGATCTTTCGCCTTCTTTTGCTCGAATTCGATTTTGTGTATTGCCTCACGCCTTACTTCCTCTGGGATTCGATACGTTTCCGCATTACAAGTTAATTTCCTAACTTCTCTTTCTTTAAATCGAGGAATGTAGCCGTACAGCATTTCGAATGGGGTGCGACCCGTAGTTTTACTGATAGCACTATTTAAGTCTCGTTCTAATTTATCTAGATTTAGATCCCAAGACGTACCACTATCTTCCTCTAGATTCGACCGAAGTGCAGGTAAGATTGTCTGATTAAGTCTTTCTACCTGACCATTCGCTTGAGCATGCCTACTTGAATTCAAGGTATGTTTTATACCATGTTCATTATAAAAATCATTATAAAAATTCATTCTTAATGGTGCACCAAATCTATTAACTAAATTTTTTATTTTTCAAATAGTCGTCGTGGTTTTAACGTCTTTAACTGCATACAGTTGCGTAAATTTTGTTAGGTTACAAACCGCTGCAAGTATATACTTGTTTTTCCTAGTAGAAGTTACAAACGCTCCAAGGTGGTCTACGTTTATAACTTCAAACGGACGCTTACCTGCCGGAATCGGATGTAACTCTCCCGGTTGACGACCTACTTTATTCTTAGCTAGTATACATTCAATACATGACGCAATATGTCGTCGAACATAGCTTCGCATTCGTGGAAAAAAATAAAAGTTCCGGATTCGTGCTACGGTTCGATCAATTCCAAAATGACTAGAGAGATCGTGATTCTTAATCACAAGAGCTTTCCTCATCTCGCGTGGAACAACATATAGTTCTTTACCGGGGTTTGCGCACTTGTACAAGATTCCGTCTCGAAGTACGAAACCGTTTACTTCTCCCTTCTCTTCACGAGATTGCTCGCGTTCTGGCTTCTCAAGGATCTCAATTTTTCTCGTCAACAATTCGTCGTTTCTTTGATACATTAGTATTTCGTCTTCATGGACTGTTATATTGAAAATTGACGCTGACATTAATGGACTCGTCGCATGTTCCACTGGTGCTCGTGATAAAGCGTCTACATGCTTCATTTGTTCTCCTTTTCCGTGGTGAATTTCGTAATCAAAATCCGCAAAAAGACTAAGCCATCGAATAATTTGAGGATTTTTCGTTTTCAGTGAGTTCACGTAAACTAGGGCTTGGCAATCGGTATATACTACGAATGGAATTCCAATTAACCACGTTCTAAGGCGCTCCATGGCCCAAACAATTGCGAGAAGCTCAAGTTTACTTGAATGGTAAAATCTCTCTACTTCGGTTGTCCTACGGCTAATTACATATACCGGATGCAATTCTTTTTCACAATTCAATTGTAGTATCATAGCACCAAGACCTTCCGCTGAAGCGTCTGTATGAAGTTCTGTACGCGGAGAATTCGGGTTAAAATGCGCGAGGACAGGCTCACTTGCTAATCGCATTATTATCTCTCGAAACGCGGCCTCCTGTTTCTCACACCATTTAAATTTACAATCTTTCTTTAACAAATCAATGATTGGAGCCATTATACTAGCAAATCCAGGTATAAACCTGCGAAAGAAACCGCCAAACCGTGGAAACGTCGTACATCGTGAATATTCTGCGGTGTAGGAAAGTTCTCTATCGCAATTACTTTTCGCTCTCCAGGACTGATTCCATCTTTACCGATTCTAAAACCCAGATAATCTACTTCTTCAAGTCCGAATTTGCACTTTTTTAGGTTTAAGGCCAGTCCCGCATTTTTAAGAAGTTGTAACATTTGTTCCATCTTTTGGAAGAACTCTTCCCAGCTTTTCGCGTACAGTAAAAAATCATCAAAGAAATTGAGTGCTAATTTGTTTCCGTAATTACCAAAAATTCTTTTAATCAATTTCGCAAAATAAAAGGGAGCATTCATAAGTCCTAACATGGCTCTCGTGAGTTCCCCAGTATCATCCGGAGTGATAAACGCTGTTTTGCTCATTGCATTCTCAGTTAAAGGCATTTGTAAGTAGCCTTGAGCTAAGTCTAAAACCGCAAAAATCTTAGCTCCATTTAACTCCTCGAGGCCATCATCCATATTCGATAACGGAAAATTCATTCGAAGCGTCTGTTCGCATCATGCGAAGACAGTAAGGGCACAGTTAAAAAATTTACCGGATTTCACCAATAAATTATATTTTTTCTATTTCAATGAACATTGTTAGGACAAACACAAATGTAAATTGTATATTCAAAAGGGACGATAATCTTTAAGCATTTGGTTGTCACGTAGTCGTCATATACCAGCGCTACGCTAAGGTATTATTGTACTTGTGTTTTTTGCCACCTTTAGAAAGTACCCTTTGTTACTTTTTGTATGTACCAAAATTTCCTAAGTTTCTTATTTACCCTGTATGCCGAAGGGTTCATTTACAACCCATTCAAATATCCAATCACACGTGGCACCAATATGTAGATACCTACGGAATTTCCCAGTTTATGATGCATTATAATTTTAAGTATTTTCTATTGTACCCTTAAGAAAAAGGATTTACCGAAGACGCTACACCCATTTACCTGCCACCCCACTCTATGGTATTTTCTGACAATTCCTATCCATGTTAAAACAACCAATAACAGAACCACCTTCTTCAAATTTATCCCTACCTAACCTTTAATGGCAATAACCAATCAGAAATCACATGAAAATAATTTCCACCCTCCTCCGAATACTAGTTTAGCTTGTAAGTAGAATTGTTTTTAGAATTAGATACTTTGTAGCCGCCATAGGCTCACCAACAATTGAGATACCACTTAGCCGCCATAGGCTGAATCACAATCCTTATATAAGTGTTTTTTTTTTGTATGTAATTAAATTTAAATATTAATCATAACCGGACTTAAATATCATTGGACATCACGAAAGTGAAACCTAACAGCGTCTGTTTATTCAACCTTCGATAATCGACTACTAATCTATGCGATCCATCTGCCTTTTGAACGAGAAGACATGGACTCGCGTACGGTGAAGTTGTATCTCTCGCGATACCATCTCATTTCCAATCAGCTACGATTTTGCGCATAATCTCGCGTTGTTCTGAGTTAGCTCGACAAGGTTTAGAATAGACAGGCTCACTACCAGGTTTCTCTTCTATATCCATTACTATTTCGTTACAAAACCCAAGTTCAAAATCATTCAACGCGGATGTCTCTCGGTATTTGTTGAGTAAACCTAGTAGTTCAGCTGTTTGCTCTTTACTCATAATCGGGGAGATATGAATATCACTCTCAGAGATCGCTTCTCTACGTGGTAACATTTTACCAATCATGTGTTACCAATCACCGAAAAAACTCGACTTCCCAAATCTGTACTCTTTTTAACCACTACTTCTTTATCGCTTATATTTTTATACGGAAGACTAAGATCTTTATTCCCAAGTTTGACTTTAAGAAAATTGATGCTTGCCGGCGGTAATTTGCAAGACTTATCTACTAGCATAATTTCGTCTGCATTGACATTATTTAACTCCTCGGCCGGATATTTGTTAAAAATAAAATCATCTCTATTTCGGAAAATGAGTTTATCATCAATTTTAAAATAAGTAATATGAGATAATTCGGTAAAATTTCGCCCAACGATAATATCATACGGTTGAACATCGTCTGGTACGACTCTAAAATCAACACATTCGGCTGTACAATCATCGACTATTAACTTGCCTTTAATGATACCACTAGAATTTACCTTATTTCCTCCGAATCCAAATAAAGCACTCGCCGCTCGAATAAATTTAAAACCGTGCTCTAAAACAAGCGATGCCTTAATTGTACAATCTGAACTTCCCGGATCTATGAGACTTTCAAGTTCAATATCATCGATTTTTACTCGTTTGCAATATTTTGTTGCATCGTCACGAGAGTTAGGCTTTATAAAATTAATATCGGCATTACTTGATTTTTTTTGGCTTTGAGCAGTCCTTAGAAATATGTCCTGCTCCGCTGCAGTTAAAACATTTTACTTCACGTTTCATAGAACAATTTTTCGCAATATGCTCTGTCGCATGGCATCTGTAGCATTCGACGCTAGCTGAATTCGTTGTCGCTTTTCTCTCGCTCTGTTGACCGCCGTTGGAGCCAGTTGTATTCCTCGTACGTTGCTGGTTGTCGTGTTAAGTCCCGGTGTTGCTGGACGAGCTGCCACTGCGCCGAGTTCTGTCGCTGCTTGAAGAACTGTCGCCGTGCTGAACCAAAGCCTTGTCGTCTGTGGAAGATCGATGTTGATTCTCGAGCTTTTGTGACGTATGATTTCCTTCAGGGTTGATCCGCTCTCGCCTGGCGTCCTCTAATGCCTCGCAAGCGATGATAATTCTCAGAAGATCATCAACATCGAAGGGAGTATGGCTCATGACATCTGTACTAAGCGACCTCGACCACAATCCTATGGCAACTTGAGTTTTGATTTCTTCCAGTTCGAAATTCAAAACCTTGCAAAGGCGTAATTTGTCGAAAAAATACTCCTTTTTTTTTTCATTTTGTGCTTGGCATCTTTTCTGCATTTCGTTAAACCTCTCGGTGAGCGTTTTTTCAATCAGGAAGGTGGCTTTGAAGGAACTCCTGAAAGATTGCCAATTAGTAATCGTGTCTAAATTAGCTAAATACCAGTTTTTAGCTGCTTTGGTTAAATGGCTTCGAGCCGTTTCAAAAGCTATTGCTTCTGTCCATTTGTGAAGCATCGCCGTCGACTCCAGTTGCTTCAACCAAACACGTGCGTTCGTGGCTTCCGATAACCCATCAAAATCGGAAATGTTATGGGACAGATCTGGTAGTACGTTATAAAGAAGCGTATCTGAGTCATCCTTATTACTCGCCTTTTCTATTAATTTGGCGTTCTGAGACATCAGTGCCGTCATTGCGGAGATAAGCTGAGGCATCTCCGACGGCTGTTGCGGTGGTTGTGGGGGTGATGGCTGGTGTTGTTGTTGAAACCCCGTCGACGATACGCCTGGCATTGCGTTGCCCCTCGCGCCACTATCTCCAGCGGCCATTTTGATGTTACTTTGAATCGTCGGTCCGCCTGTAGGTACTCTTCCGCGTGGCTCACCAACCGCCCTCTGTCTGCCGTCCGTGCTTCGCAATGCGTTAGACGCACTCCAAGCCTCGTCGAATCCCTGCAAGTCTATGTTACGTCCTAGGTAGGTTTACCCTTTGGCACAACCTATGCCACCTCGGCAGGCCGGTAAAGCCCTATCCTGACAACGTAGCCCTTTAGAGTATATCTGTCTATGCGACAAAACTCCGGGCTGGGCCGAATTAGTTTGATGGGGAAATTTGGGAGTATTAATAGTGAAAATGTGCCTGATGGGATGTATTTTGGCCTATCCTCACAAAATGGGAAAAGAACCACTCTCAATATTTGATGTGTGATTAAATTAAAAATACCTTTATAAGTTTGAACGGGTTGAACAATTGCCGTTGAGCCGAAAGATGGTTGATTCCAATAGAGTCCTCCGTCGGGGCAGCAGGCGTTGTTAGTGGATGAAGTCGGGAAAGGATGCAGTCACAAACTTAATGTGTTTCGAATTAAACCAACTGGGGTAGAATTTGTATCCAGTTTTTTATTTGAACCTATATTTTTACAGTAATCCAAAAACGCGATGGACGCTACTTGACTAATATAATTCCAAGTTGTCGCCGTATTTAAAAAATTCGAAGGTGCAATGGGCAGCACTTTGGTGAGGATCACGGTAGGACTGATTCTCCCAAAAATTCTAAGGATTTATATATTTGTAGAAACCCATAACTAGGAGGCGGGGGTAATTACATCCTTTAAATTTACTAAAAGCAATTCCTTGCTACTTCTCTTCCGCGGCTTTATTGTCTTTCCTGCACTCTGACAATAGTAATAAAATTATTGATATATCCTTTCCTCGGACACTTTTCCACCTAATTATCTCCTTTTTAGGCGCTCTGCTGTTGTCGGTGTCGGCAATTCGGTATACATTGTGCCGCTTGACCGATGATTTTCCGTGAAATTGTGTTAAGTATATAGTTTTAGATATTTAGCTTTTAACAGTGACTTTAAAAGTGACATTTTTATGACTGGGTTTAGTCATCCTAGTTACCAGCTGCTTCTTTAAATTGTCTTTTCTTGTTATTATTTCTCTAATTAATTAGAGGAATTCGTCGAACTCTTAAATTATAAAGGTATCTAGAGTGCAGGAAACGTCCAACGATTCATTTGCGTTTAGAATTTAGTTTCATTACATTTTAAAATAGTTTCCTGTCCGTATGTAATACCTTATAACTAAGCGGTTTTTATTTTAACAATCTTAATATTATAGTGTGCGTAATCCTACAGGGAGGTATGTCGCGCGACGTGACACCTCCACCGTTGTTGAAAATCGACGTCCTCGTCGTTACTTCGATTTTCCATTTCGATTGCCCCAAACTGGAGTAGCTTTTGCGGTCTCTTCAGCTCGTAGGTGCAAATTTCGCATTTCCTGGCTGGTTTCTTTACGAATGGGTCGTCTAGGCAAACTTCACATCGTGGTGGTTTCCAGGAATTGTACAGATGTCTTTCCAGTAGTAGGAGGTGGTTGTTGTCCTTGTAGAAATATGGGTTTCCTTCGGCAAACCGCCAATGATAGCATTCTGGGCAGAGTATGTCGTCTTTTATTCCTGGGCAATAGTACGTAACTCCTGTTAAGCAGATTGGCTTTAAGTTTTTCCCTCGTCTGGACCAGCTTTCGGGTTTGGGGTAACTTCTTGGTCGACTACTGACTTTATTTCCCATTTTCTAAAAATAAATGTATAGCTTGTTAGAAGGTAGTTTGAAAAATTATTTGGACTTATAAACCTCTGTTTGGAACTTCTCTCTAAGGAGGGTTATCCATTTCGACTCATTGGGCTCCCACAAGTTGTTTGGTTCCTTTAGCAATTTGGTTTTCTCCAGTACTTGGTATTGATAAATTGTTGATTCTTTTCAGTTTTGTATTTTTTTTTATTCCTGGAACTCTTCATTGCATTATTCAGTCTTAAACTAAATGTTAGTTTTTCTGATATGCTTGATGAGTATTAATATGATGTTAAATAGGAATAAGATTTATGGAGAGGACCTAAATGAAGCGATGACTTTCTTTCTGGATGCATCATATATTTATTGTAGAAATTTCATTTAGTTATAGCTTACATCACCAGTGATATTTCTTTGTACTTATTTTATTTGTTAATATTATAATTAGAAGCTTAAGAACAATTAAGCGTATTAGTATCCCATTATATTAGGTTTAAAGAATACACGTTGTTTATAAATGTTGGTCTTCTAAATGTTAGTTATTGTGGAGGAAAAGAAGGGGTTCTGTAATTGTTAATTTAATTATATATTTTAAAAAAGAAATGTTTATTAAAATATTTTATTATTTTTATAATTGAATGTTTGGCAATCCCTGCTTTTCCTCAGATTATGTTACAATAAATGTGTGTGTATTTATTATTCTAAAAAGAAAATTATATTATTATATATTTTTTTTATATTATTATTATATTTTTTAAAATTTTTTTTTGGCTAATTATTATTTGATTAATTTATAGTGGAAGAACTGGACTCGTTGTATATTTGTAAATTTTCTAATTTTGGGGTAATGGCTCCCCATCACGAAAAACGTCGTCCTCGGCGTTTAATAATATTCTATACCGGTCCCTCCTATGTTGAGTACCATTTTTTCGGAGTGTACAAATTTTTTTAGTAGTATGGGAAAATATGTTTCGAGAATATATTTACATGCTAAACAGTGTGACGGGTCAGTGGTGATATCTATTGAATGTTTACAGACGTTACATACTTGTAAAGTGAATTCCCCTTCTAAGAGGAAATGTTCTATTTTTGGTAGTTCAAAGGATTTTGCCTTTTTCACCATAATGTAGCAATTGCAACAATATAACGTTTTTCTTCTTACATTTTCAAAATAGGTTCGTCGAATACATGTAAATTTCGTATTATCTATTTGTCTTGTTTGTCTACTCCCTCTCTCTGGTTTTATTGCACTTAATATGTTCCTGTACGTGGGGGCTGCGGCGGATAGATATCCCTGTATAAAGTTAGTATAAAAGAATTTCTTTTGAGTCACCATTTCTGTATTAGCTTCTATTTGTGTAGGTTCGTGGTCGTAAAGTGCAAGACAATGGTCGCATAATAAAAAGTTTTGTTCTGTTAATAGGGGGTTTTTGCAAGTTGCGCAGAAAATGTTGTCTTCTTTAAATCCTATGTAATGAAGGTCGGTTGTTACGATCGATTGACTAGATCCCCTTTGTTCAATACATTGTCGACAATATTTTTTGCCTCCATTTGCTTCCGAAAGTATGCT
Source organism: Gasteruption jaculator (assembly GCA_949825005.1). NCBI lineage: Eukaryota > Metazoa > Arthropoda > Insecta > Hymenoptera > Gasteruptiidae > Gasteruption > Gasteruption jaculator. The sequence continues at coordinate 4,464,150 of OX463762.1, forward strand.
TCCTTTAATGCAGAGAACTTCTTTGGTGATGGTGGCTGAGATGTTTGATAGTAGATCGGGTTCCATAATGTTTAGATGAAAGAAAAATGAATGATCTGTAATGCAATTAGAGAATGTGGTGATTATTGTATGAAGTTAGTTGTTTCTGAAGTAATTTTGGGAGTAGTGTGGATTTAGTTCATGGACTGGGTATAGGGGAACGGATGGCACATTTTCTTGTTCGCTTTCATCTTCCTTTTTGGTGTCGTTCAATTTTTCTTCTGTTGATTTTGGTTGTTCCATATTATCCTTATTTGCCTTTCCAATTTGTAGGATTAGGTGGGTTACTGAGTCCCAAAGTGCTCCTAATAGGTGTATAGACCATCCGTACACTGTGTGAAGTGTATATCCTCTAATTATAGTGTCCATTATTAATTTTATTATTTGTATTATTACTACTGTCCCAAATATTGCGGAGGTAAATGCTCCGAATTTCAAATATCCATTGTTAGCCTTATCCCAAGCAGTGACAGCTATTTTTTCTAAGCCCTCTTCTGATATCAAATGCATGAGTGACTCTCCTTGATTTATGACGGATTTTCCCATGATTCCTCTTGCAATTGAATTTAGAATTGCTGGTTTTTCTGCTGGAAACATTATGCGGTCTCTTAAATTTTCGATATCTTGAGGACTATAAATACTGCTAACAGCTAATTGTCCAGGACTAACGTATTTCCAAGTTGCGTGTGAATTTGGTTCCATGACATTGGGGGACAAAGTTTCAATTAATCTTGGCGTAATTTTATACCATGAATCGTCGATAAGATACATAGGGGGTAGAATTGGGTTATAACCAATTTGCGTTCCTGTCATTTGTAGGATATGTGTTCTTGGACGCAGAAAATAACTCTGATTTCCTTTTCGTACAGGTAATTCATTGTAACATTCGTCTAAGTTCCTAATCTGTACCTGCACGGGGATGCATTTTATAATATTGACAACTTCCCCTGTAACAATTGCCATGTAACCCGGTCCTTTCATTAAACGTAAAGCAAATTCGTCAGGTGATAATGTTGCTAGAATCAAAGAATTCTGTAATACTTGTTTTTCTAGTTCGCAGCGTTGCTTCAAAACATCTCGATATAATTCGTTTACTTGATCTCGGATATGTCTTTCAATGTACACAAATTTTGAGTTCATGTATATGAATAAGTCGAGGTTACTTGTATAGCGTTGTTTTCCTCCGGGAAATAAATATCCTGGTTGAGTTTCGAATGTCACGTCGCGCGACATACCTCGCTCTGATATTAGATTCTAAGGAAAATATTATATAAAAGCGATTTATTTATAATAGTAACATAATCAATAATGTATTAAAAAAAACTGGTTGTTTCACATCTTTTAAACTATTGTAATTATACCTTTTAACGTTAAGGGAAGATGAGTCACGGAAAATCTAAAGTCAACTTCCATTGAAACAGTAATTACGCGCTTCCGTTTTTATTAGGACAATTGTAAAGGGAACGTCGTTACATACGCGATACATATTAGAAGGTTCACCGAATTCGACGATTAATATGATAATTTTGACAAAAAGAAAAAGGTGAACTAACGTAGCAGTTGGCAAGTAGGATGACTAACCAGTCATAAATATATCACCTTAAGATACAACACTAAACAGCGAGGTATCTAGGATCGCAAGGCCCTAAAACACTTCAGGGAAAACCGCAAGTCAAGCGGAACGAATTGTAAGGTGTCCTCGGACATCTAAAGCGAAAGGATGCGACTACTTAGACAAAAGGGTCTATATATCAAACGATTTTATTACAATTGTCACAACACTAGGAAAAGAAAATGTGACCAAGCGTAACAGACGGAAAGCGGGAGGCGGCAATGGTTTCTACTAGGTGCAAGTGTAAAACAATTATTTCCCTCCACTTCAGAGGCTTTTCCAAAGTACATATATACCCCGTGAAAATTCGGCAGGACCAGTAGTTTTTCGGCTATCCTCGAACAGTGTAAGTGGCAAAGTATCTAGTAGTGTCCTGCCCATCTTGCACCTAGAGAACCATCGCCTGTCGCCAACCGGACTACTCCTCTTCACCTTCTCGAGAAATTCTTCTATCATCTTCTATCAACCTTTGAGGGATTTTACAAACAGTTTTCCCGAGGAATCCCCACGAGGAAACAAAGCGAGCGTCGGACCAAAAGACAACCAGTTTCTTCATTGTTAATAAAGGTATATTAAAGTTAATCATTTGCGTTTGTTTTGTTTATTGAATCATATTCGAGGATAGGGCTTTACCACCCTTAACAGGCATTGCTATTGTTTCATTTTTCATCTTCTATTGTTATTTTCCCCCATACTAATTCGGCCCAGCCCGGAGTTTTGTCGCGTAGACAAGTATACTCGAAAGGGCTACGTTATCAGGGTAAGGGCTTTACTGGTCTTCCGAGGTGGCATAGGTTGCACCACAGGGTAAACCTCCCTAGGACGTGACACGAATATGATTAATTTAGGGTGTTCTGTCCGAATGACTTTATATCCGCAAATGTTAGATATTTCCTGTTGAGCGAGGGCGAATGTTGTTTTTTCGGTTACCAAAGAATATATAGTTTGTGGGAAAACTGAAGTTATATCTTCGACTCTTTGAGAATTTCCTTCGTAAAGTACTTCGTATTTAGCAAAACGGCAATTATCTTGAGGCAATGAATTCCAAAAGGTGTATCCTCCTTCTTCGTCCATGCATTGAGTTTGGGAAAATTGGCAAACTACTCCTGATCGTAGGGAGATTTCGTTGTCATCTAAGTTAACTTTGGTGGTATACGATTGTAATTTTATTTTTACTACTGCTTGTACTACTACATTATCCCAGGATCCGTAGTTATCAGAGTAATGTTCGCCTTTGCAAACACCGTCGGAAGTTAAGCTTCCTGCTAAAAGAACAGTATAATGTTGTGTGTGGTTGATTTTCAATTCGTTAATGTAGACGTTATCTGTGATTCTATACCCTCGGCCAAAATGCATTCTTCTACATTCTTCTCGGCTGATTTCCTTTAAGTATTCCATTTTGCCATTTGTTACTATTAACGTATGTGAATGCATTCCACAGTAATTAATATCTCTATTTATTTCGACCATACATTGTATAACCTTGGTTTGTGTAAAAGCGTTTAGCTGGAGAACTTGTATATAAACTTTAGTTGCGTTGACTTTGCTCAAAGGTATCTGGCAATTTCCTACTTTCAATAAATCTAAAGTTGTCATATTCGAATGGTTCACGCCACATTGGTAGCCTATTAGACCGTTGACTACTGCGATCTGGATCGTCATCCATATTAGGGAGATTAAGTCGTTCTTCATGATAACTGAAAGGAAAGCAGCGCTATATTAGCTTGGGTACTGCTTCTCTTCTATTGCATTCTTAAATAATAATAATAATAATAATAATAACTATTTCTAAAATTAAGGATTAGAATTATTCATGGTTGAAATTGGAGGTTAATTGATTAAAAATATACCTTATTATAAATATGAATTATTAAATTTTATTTTAAAAGAAACAAGGATTATTTATTACAATTGATTCGGTTAAATGGTCGAGATTATTTCTATTACTTTCGTTCCATCTAGGAGTAATTTCCTCTTTTCATTTTCATAATAATGAGTGCAAGCTGAGCATTTTTGAATTCCTTTGTTCATAATGATGTCTTCGTAGCATTCCTTGCATCTGAGTGATAACGGCGTTCGTGAGATCCAGTGTACCTTTTGGTATTTGTAGTCGTCCCAGTAAGTTTGCTTCTTTGCCCTGAAGAGGTAACATCGAATACAGGCGATGTATCCAGATTTCCTGTATTCAAAAAATTCTCCTGTCTCGCAACGGAACGTTTTTGAAATTCGTAGTGACCGATACATATAATATTTTACGTGATCTCGTGGTTTGTAGAACCAATATAATGTTGTTGGCTTTTCAGGTGTTTTGGTTTTGGTTTGTTCCCTTGGTTTCCATGCTATATATTCGCTGCCATCTCTTGGTGTTTCCTCGGTTAATTTCAATCTCTTTAGAATTTCGTGGAGCTTGGTTGTGGATGACCCGTCCATGTACATGTAAATAGGTGATTCTTCTAATATCGTGGAAAGATGCAGTGGATTCGCACTTTTCCTTTTCCGTTCTGGTCTGGTGTGGATTTCTTCATAGATATTTTCATCTTTGGTGTTTTCCTGCTGGTCGGGGGGTGAAAATATTACCGGTCTGGTTTTCACTACATCGTAATGATTAATAGAGATTGCTGCCTTTATTTGTTGCTCCCTGATCTTGTTGCATATCTCTTCCAATTTGCCTCTTGATAAGGGTTGTATTTTTACTTCGCCATTGAGAGTATTCATTTCTCGTTCTATCCAGGAGACTGGTCGCGTTCTGACTTCATCATAGATTGGATCTTCTGGCTGGCGTTCCATGGTTGGTTGATTCATAATTGCCTATGTGCAAACAGTGTCTCCTTTTAGTTTTTCCCTTTTTTTATGGTTGAAAAGTCATCTTCGTCGCTTTAGGCTACTCAATCCACCTTTCCTCTGAAGATAATCTTTTCGGTTACGGGATACATCCCAGAACAGCGATTGCATCTATCTGCAGGGATTATAGTTTTTGCTATGTTTTCGCAAAAGAGGCAATTTGGGAGGGCCAACACAACTGTTCTTTTTATTATCATGTGCTTCTTTACGATGATGAATCTTGGATCACCCCGGCTATGCCTTTCCAGGAAACATCGGTTGCAGACTTTTACTTTTGTTAATATACTCTCATAGAATTCCGTTTTTACGCAGCACATTATTCCTAGGCTATTTATTAATAGTTCCGCTGGTGGTTCGGCTAATTCTGCGCCTTCTGATGGAAGCGAGTTGTCCCATTCCGGCAACATAGTGGAGCAGCTAAAATATATCACAAACATTTTGCTAGTGTGATGTAGAAAGAATGTGGACTGCTATGCATTCATCGCAGCTTTCTGCAGGTGCAAGGTCTGGGCACAAACCGTCACACCTAAGGCAACGAGGTGGGTCCGATACCAATTCTCTCATGGTTATCATGTAATGATCGAATTCGGGGCAATAATAACATCGTACTGGGAGTGGTAGTCTTGCGTAGCATATTTCGCACAGAGTATATGGTGAATCATTTCTTCGATAAACTGTTCCCTTTACGCAAATCATTTCACGAAGTGGGGTATAAAAATGATTGGCGTCTTGTGATTCTTCGTTGATCGGTCTTGATATTGGGTTCTCACGGTCGGGTACTCGTGGCGCCATCTTAAATACTCGCGAGCGTGGCTGCATAAAATGAAAAGGGTTCTCGTGATAAAAGATTTTCTAACATTTTCCTTGTTTCTTTTATTTTTTGAATAATGAATAGAATTGTTAACCGCTGATGTGCGAGATTCTTAGTCTATTTGCATGAACAATTTTTCAACTACGGTTTATTTTTATCCTGACATTTCCGTTCTCTAGGATTTCTAAAACTTCATGGGGTCCAGAATACTGGTCTCCGAATTTATGGGATTTGGGACCCTTAAGTAAGAAAACAAAATTTCCTGGTTGAAAATTCTGATTTTTCAACTTTCTACCATAATAAGTTTTGGAACGCATTTTTGCTGAAATTAGATTACGTTTAGCTACTTCTTGCGCGGCTTGGAGCCCGGTAATTAACTGGACTAGATAATCTCCATATGTGTCAAACCTTTCGTTTTCTTTAAGCGATAAGCTAGAGGGGACTGCAGACTGTCGCCCAAAAATTAGTTCAAAAGGGATATATTTTGTACTTTCGTGCTCACTTGTGTTGTAAGAGAACATTGCAAATTCTAAAAGTTCATCCCAGTTTCCATTTTCATCTACATATTGTTTTAAATATTCTGCCAATACATGATGCGATCTTTCTAATGACCCGTTACTTTGTGGGTGATATGAAGTCGTTGTTATTCTTTTAAATTTGAATAATTTGGCTATTTGCCTCATTAGGGCGCTTAAGAAATTTGTTCCTTGATCAGTAAATGCTGCTTTAGGAGCGCCATAAATACAGATAAATCTTCTTACAAAACCGTCAGCTACTGTTGAAGCTTGACCATCTGGCAAAGGGATCGCTACTGAGTATTTGGTTAGTAAACCTTGGACAGTTAGTATGTATACATTTCCATTTTCCGTTCGGGGTAAGGGCCCAACCATATCCATGGCTACTTTATCAAAGGCTACACCGGGCGTGTCGGTGATGATCATGGGTTGTTTTGTTTTAACACGAACGAGTTTCTTAATTTGACAGTGTGCGCACTGTCGTATATAATCGATAACATCTACTTTTAACTTCCTCCAGGTATACTTCTGTTGTATACGTTTACAAGTTTTGGTAACACCTTTATGGCCACCTAACATAGAACCATGAGCTTCTTCAATTATCGTTAATCTCTCATTTTCTGCTGGGTACTCTAAACCGCTATGACAAATATTTACTTTAATATTTGACTCCATAAATTTATCTTGGAGTTCTCGAATAATAAAATTCCATGGTGTTTTACCAATATTACTTGACTTTATAATAGTAAATGATCTTAATTCAAGATTTTCTACTTCTTCGCGTAATACAATAATCAGATTATTTACTTCTTCCAACTTTTCTAAAATATCAACCTCATTATTTACCTTTCTTATAGGTAATCCAGTAAAATAATGCCTTTCAACTTTTACACAATTGGGTACCCGAATTTTTACGTTTTTGTGGACAGGGAGTTTCCCATATTCAGAGAGTTCTCTTGAACCTGAATCAAATGGTTTACCCTGATGTGTAATAAAATACACTATGTGGTTTTCTTTGCGGAAAACCTTATTTCTATCATTTCTTTCTTCATCTGACGAGTTATCTTCCTGATCAGTGTTTCCAATACTATCTGAATCTCTGCCATTTAATGAAGGGCTTACGAGACTTCTTTGTTCGCTAGTTACGGTAGACATAGGGGTATGACTTCTTGTTCCTGGCGGACTCCTCGTTTCGGATTCAACACCCGAAGCAGTAGTGACTTTTTCTTCCCAATAGGGTTCACATAAAGACCCTGTATCGTTAATAGAATTATCACTATCCGAGGTTGCGCGTGAATTTGAACAAGTTTTGCCCATTAGTCTTTTTGAACGTCGCAAGGCAGCATTTGGTTTACTAACTGAGACTTGAGAGACTCAGTCATCTGTTTCGCTATCATTGTTTTTTCGTTTTTTACGAGTAAACCTTTTATTCTTTACTTTTTTCTTTTTAGTCAATTCTTTTATCCGTGAGGGCCCGGCCTCTAATTCTTCAACATTTTTTGCTCTGACCATATTTCGAGTAACCACTAATACTGGATTTTCTATGTTATCTTTATTCGCGTTCGTTATGGGATTTCTTGAAAGGGCGTCTGCATTAACATTTGATTTACCAGTTTTATATTCAATCTTGTATTCATATTCTAATAATTTTGATCGCCATCTCATAAGTCGCGATGTAGGGTCTTTTGCGGAATTTAACCAAACTAAAGGCTTATGATCAGTAACTAACGTGAATTGTCTGCCATAAAGGTAAGATCTGAAATAGTGTACACAATGTACAATCGCTAAAAGTTCCTTTTCTGTAGTGGAATAATTCTTTTCTGCTGAATTTAAAACGCGAGAGTGGTAGTGTATTGGCTTATCTTCGCCTATCTTCCCTTGGCTGAGTATACCTGCTATAGCGCAACCCGATGCGTCGGTAGTTAAAATGAAAGGTTTTGAGAAATCGGGGTATTGTAAAATTGGTTCCTTACATAGTAAATTTCGAAGGGTAACAAAGCTGTTTCTTGAGATTCTCCCCAATCGAAAGGGACATCCTTTTTAATAAATTTGTCAAAGGTAAAGAAATTTTTGAAAACCCATAAATAAATCTTCTGTAGTATCCGGCCAATCCTAAAAATTGTTTTATGTTTTTTGGATTTTTAGGTCTGGGAAAATTTCTAACAGCCTCTATCTTTCTCTTATCTGGTTTTACACCTTCTCCACTTATGACATGTCCTAAATATGTGACTTCCTTCTTTAAAAATTCACAATTCTCGGCTTGTAATTTCAAATTTGCATCTCTTAATCTTTCCATTAAAAGTTTGAATTTTCGATCATGTTCCTCAATAGTTTTAGCGTAAATAACTACATCATCTATATAAACAAATAATTCTCTGCCTTGTAACCCGCAAAGTACTAAATCCATTAATCGTTGAAAGGTTGCGGGAGCGTTCTTTAATCCAAAAGGCATTCTAACAAATACATAATGGCCAAAAGGGGTGGAAAAAGCTGTTTTGTGTTTATCGTCTGGACTCATTTTTATCTGATGAAAACCCGAAGCTAAATCGAATGTTGAAAAATATACTGAGTTACCTACTTGATCCAAAATATCCGTATTGTTTGGTAAAGGGTACGCGTCACCTATTGTTTTTTCATTTAAGGCTCAAAAATCTAGTACCATTCGCCATCTTTGATTTCCTTTAGAATCGGGTTTCTTGAGTACTATCCATACTGGTGTACTATAAGGGGAAGTAGAGTTCTGAATAATTCCCTGCTGTAAAAGATCGTTAACCTGCTTATTTATTTCTTCCCGATGAAAGGGTGGATACCTGTACTGGCGCGTGTTAAGGGGCACATCATCTGTGGTGGGGATCCTATGATCTAGAATGGAAGTGGCTCCTAATTTATCACCTTCTAAATGAAATCTATCTAAATTATCGGCTATTAATTGTTCAACATGAGCCCTTTCTTTTTCATTCAAATAATTTAAGCGTAATTGTTTCTTTGTTAATTCTAATCTATCTGGAGAAACTGAAATGGAGTCTATATTCTGGTCATCGAAATCGTCATTATATATTGAGTTATGTGGAAAATGGCTACATTCTGATATTAATTCATCTCTTGGGGACAACTGTCAATCGTTTTGTATTGCTAATAAACTATCCTGAATGGGAAATAAACGTTCGTCACTTGTTGTCGTCTTTTGAAATCGCGTAGTTTCTTTAAAGGGGTGAAGCGTTAATCGGGGAACTGAAACTTCAACATCGAAATTTTTTGAATTTGTTACTTCTACATAACTTATACCGTTTTTATTTGTAATTATATCGTTTCTCACGGCTAATCCAGATCCTAATGTAAAGGGCTGAAAATATCCTTCTTTAATTTCTGGGTTTGCGGTTTTGATTGGAAAGGTAGATGTACTATTTGCATTTATAGTTATATTATTTGGAGTTTCAAATGGTATAATGAATTGTGAAAATTTAAGACATTTGTTTTTATAATCAATTAATACATTATTTTGTTCAAAGAATTCTGTTCCTATTATTCCAGAAGCGTAAATAGGAAAATTGTCCGGGACTAAATGAATGGACGTGTAACATCCTAAAATGGTTACATTTATTTTTCCAAGGGTAGTAACAGTTTGATTTGTTATGCCGTTGAGTCTCAGTAACTCATGTTTATTTATAAGGATATCCTTTGTTAGGCGTCCAATTTTTAATAAATTAGGGCCTGCTCCAGTATCCAACATTACGCTGCAAGGTGAAATTAAAATTTTGTCTTTTAAAATAATAGTGGGAAGATTACTAATTGGCGATAGGTTTACGTAAGCATTTCTTATGATGGGGTATCGTTTGAAGGGCGCGCTGTTTCTTGCTGGTTCGTCCCTGCGGTGGCACCCATTCCCGAAGGGTTGTGTCCGTTTCCCGACTTATTTGCTTGATCGTATCTTCGTTTTCTACAATCCTGAAATGAATGTCCTGCCTTTCTACAATAACTGCATTCTAAACGCGGGTTTTGCTCCCTGTTGAAGTTATTATTGCTGTTATTATTTCCAAGATTTCTCCTATTTAATTGGAAACAATTATCTGCGGAATGTCCTAAACGTTTACAGTATTGGCATTCTACTCGCATATTATTTCGACTGAGATTATTGTTATTACTTCTAGAATTATTAAATGAGTTTAATTTAAAGCATTTGTCGGCTTCATGCCCAACCTTTTTACAAATTTGACAAGTTATGTCAAGTGATTTCGGCTTTGCGTGCCATTCTTTGCAATATTCTGCCGTATGTCCTTTTCTTTTACATAGTTGACAGATAATGCTTTCCCAATGAACGGAATAAATTCCTGTTTCTTTCGTTTTGTCAGGTAGCTTTTCTTTTAAAAGAGTAAGGATTTCTACAAGTTCCGATTTCCCATGGAGTTGTTCTCGTGTTAACAGTTCAGACTGGGTGTCAAGGGCCTTATTTATGGCTTCGGTAAGTGATTCTTGTTTATCCATTTTGTCTGCTATTTCAGGTTTTAAACCCCGTATAAAAAAACTAGTTACCCTTTTATCTATTTCTTCCTTTGTTTTTGAGGTTAACAACTGTTCTTCAGATGCGTCACGGTGAGCATCCTCGATTTGATTTTTTATCGTTCTAATCCTTCCTATGTAGGAGGCCAAATTTTCGGCTGGTTCCATACGGGTACTAGATAGGTCGCCTTCCGCTTCATAAATAGTTTTCTTCTGTGAATACAGCTTCTTTAGAGCTTCCGTAAATGACGCTAAATTCGGGAATTCTTCTCCAAAAACGGCTTTCCGGGCTTCTCCAAAAAGTTTTCCTCTAATTAATTTTGTTATTTCACTATTATATCTGGGGGCCATTGTTAAGGCTTCCTCGCAGCTTTTTATGAAATCTAATACATTAATATTATTTCCATCGAATTTTGGAATTTGCTGGATAGCTTGTTTTACTGCAAGGTTATCCATTTTGCCCGTGAATTCTTGCTTCGCAAAATTTAAAATAAAACTTTCTCTTTTGGTGAAAAGGGGTTTGTTGGAGCTTTCGTAATTTTCTGGAAACGATCTAAGATCTTTCAAACGCTAGCGGTGTTCCTGGAGTTCTTCTTCTGATTCGATATTCAAAAGTTCCTGAATAAATTCGTTCTCTTCTTGATCGATAATTGTTTGTGTTTGTGTTACCGAAGTCGATGAGTCTGACGTCGGGGACTCTGAGGCTAAAGTGCTGTTTGTAAAATTAGAAGATTCTTTTTTGGATTCTCTTGATGTGTCTATAAAGGTATCTACAACTACCTCTTCTAAATTACTTCCCTCAGGTAGATTTTCCTTTCGCAAGGGTGTACTTGTGGATGCACGCGTCCTTGGGGGTAAACCTGATGCTAGTGAGGGTTCGATATTTAATGATTTTGCTTGTCCCCTAGTTAAGATTTTGTCTGGGTTTTCGCTCATTTTACTCAAAGCACATGGTTCTTATGTCAGGGTATGTTTGCATGCATCAAAATATTTTTATATAAAAAAAAGGAGATTTTTCCTAGCTCTACGTAATCTCGTAATTACTGTTCCACAATTGTGTAGGGATTCTTAATGATTAGTTTATATACTCATTCCAATAATTACAATAATAAAGAATAACATGTGGGAAAAGAAAGGGAATATTATTGTTTTTTGGATACAAAGTTGTATAAATTTGTTTTCCAAGGTAAAATAAACTAAATTTCTTTACTTCTTAAGGGGGGGGTATGGTTTTGAAGGCAGAAAAAAACAGGTTTTTACAGATTTTTTTTTGGGCGTACGGTGAAAGTACATTTATTTCTGATTGTTGTACATTAAAGAGTAGTAATTGAACTATATTCTGTGAAATATTGGTTCAAAAATATTGAAAATTGACCGAATGGCAGCAATTCTTCGCAGGCGCCTCAGAAGAAATACATTTTGCGGTGCACATCATATCTCAGCACTGGATCATCTGAAATGAAATAACCAAAGTTTTTTCCTTAATTTTTATGTCCCTCTAGGTATCGCTGCCGAGTTTTTCCATTTTTTTTAATTTTTGAACTTTTTACAAGACTTGAAAGTGAAAATACCAATTTTTGGCCTAAATTCATGACTATTGTTGTTAATAATAAGAAAAATAAAATCAAAGACGAAAAAATCTCGACAGGGTTACCTCATAAATTATGTAAGGAAATACTGTAAAAAATTTGAGAACGATCGGTTGAATAGATTTTCAGATACAGTGTACACCGACTCAAAAAACATCGACTTGAGAAAAACGCGTTTAAAGTTTTTCGTAGCGAAAAGACCCTGATAAAACTTAGTAAGCTATTTATTTTTTATTTTACTCACATAGAATCATCAATGCCGGGACCATAGAGTATAGAACTTTCGTCAAGAATGTCCAAAGCATCTTTTTTATCAAGTCTGCGGCGAATTCTATCATTTTTAGCGGTTTCAGCTGCTCGCTCATCTGCTCTGTTCATTCGAATATCGTTGGTTCGAAGCGCCCATCCATGACAACTTGGACCAGTACTTATTCGCATCTCTTCTAGGAAGGTTAAATAAGCTTTACAGCCTTCATTGAAAACACAAGCAGCCACTGAAGATGCAAATTCGACGATAATTGCTGAACCACTCTCAACTTTCGGCGCAATCTTCCAAATAAGCTGGTTCAAACTCTCATTATTATTTTGTGTGAATCCGCCAATACATCGCTCTAGGAGAGCATCTTTGCTTAAATCTTCATAAATTGGCTTGATTCCTTGTAAAACATCAGTTGGTAGAGCAGAATATGTGTGTTTGAAATTATTCAGCTTGTTTGAAGCTGCAGCTTTCTGCCATTCACACCATGAGTCTTCTCCGCTAGGGCAGTTTTCGTGTTGTGGTTTTGCATCGGTTGAGGCATAATGATAGTAAGTAGCCCAAATGGCTTTCTTCATTTCTTCTACAGAATTAGAATTGAAACGAATTGCACGACCATAGTACTGGGTGAGCTTATCAATCATTTTTGCAGTCAGTAACGAGGTTCTTTGCATTTTTCACATTTTATTTTTATCTTGAAACCAAGACCTATTTTGCCACAACACTGAAATGATACTGTACTATCACAAACTGCACACTTCACTAACGTAGAAATTGTTGAAAAAACTAACAGAAAATCAATGATTCTGAAATGCTTATTTGTATCTTCAGCAACTTCTTGGCTAAAACTTAGTCTGATTTTTTTCGTTGACGTACTCCTTGTCTCAATATCGTCATCGTTTCTTCGTTTATGCGGAGGAACTATTTTTTTACCTCGATACAACTTTTTACCACTCTCCTTTCTACACTCTCTGGAAACTTTTCTCGGCATTTTGCGAACAACAAAAATATCACAACGAAATAGAGTAAGAAAATACAACACGACTGTTACACTCCGCGTCTGCTTCGAAAATGAAGCAACACCAGGTACCGGGGTACCGTTACAACGACCCTGTCTAAGACCTTTCTGGAAACTGCTTAGGGACAATAACAAAAGAAGATTGGACAATAACAAAAGAAGATTGGAGAATAACAAAAGAAGATTGGACAATAACAAAAGAAGATAACAAAAGAGATTGAGAAACAACTGCCTTCCCGCTGAGCGGTTACAGCTCAGGTAGTCGTTCAAGAAACGTCTACTTCCAAAGCTATATCTTTGTGAGTTTTGCTCCGATTGACTTCCTATTAACAGACAACATTCTTGAAATACTATACTTTCATAATATGCAATAAAAAAAAATCACTTTTTTTGAACCCTCAAAACCATACCCCCCCCCTTAAATAGTCTTAAAATATATTTTTTTTTATTAGTGGAGAAACTAATTCAAGGGTAGAAGATTATTGGAATTAGACTAAACAGAGGAATTTAATGGTATATTTTTGTACATTTATTTATTTATAATTCTATATGATCTAAAATACATAAACTGGGTTGGGACCCCAGACAATCCTTAAAATATGCTACGGAAAAATACCGCGAGGTGTCTTTCCCTAATCTAAATCTTATCCTATCTAACTGTGACGTTTTTAATATTTTAAATAAATCGGGCGTTATTTTAGTATTTCTTTTTAATATAATTTTCCAATATCTCGTTTCTTCGTCATCATTGTCACTATATCCCGATCTTCCGGGAGTGGGAGGAGGTCCCGGACGGATTTTGTACCTACTGGTCTCTGGGAACGACGGAGTTGTTGGGGAATTTCGGGAGATTTCCGGGATCGGAACAAGAGGAGGAGGAGGAGGAGTTAATTGTGGGGAATTTATGGGGATACAGGGAATTAAAGGATAAGGGATAGGAGATGGGACTCTTCCCACAATTCCCACTTCTTCAAAGCAGTTTTCTTCTTCTTGCCGTGGTTTGGGACTTAGTGGTTTTTCTTTGGTTTCCCACAATTCCACGGAAATTCCCCCTTTAATATTGGGTTGGAGAAGGGGACCGTGATTCCCGTATTTTGGCAAATGTGCGATGAGTCGCCTTCGGTCGCGGGCTGCCCTTCCGATGGATTTAGGTTTCACTAGTAATGGAAGAAAGTAAATGGATTAAATTTTAACTGGTGGTCCAGTTTCGAATGAGGACTTAAATTCTAACTGGAAACCCAGTTTCAGATTAATTGGAAAGAGAAGGATGGATTTTAGTATTCAACAAATAAATTCTTAACTGGAAACCCAGTTTCAAATTAATTTGAAGGAAAAGGATAGATTTTGGGATCCAATAAATAAATTCTTAACTGGAGACTCAGTTTCAAATTACTTTGAAAGAGAAGGATAAATTTTAGGAATTAGCAAATAAATTCTTAACTGGAACCCAGTTTCAAATTAATTTGAAAGAAAAGGATAGATTTTGGGATTCAATAAATAAATTCTTAACTGGAAACCCAGTTTCAAATTACTTTGAAAGAGAAGGATAAATTTTAGGAATTAGCAAATAAATTCTTAACTGGAACCCAGTTTCAAATTAATTTGAAAGAAAAGGATAGATTTTAGGATTTAACAAATAAATTCTTAACTGGAACCCAGTTTCAAATTAATTTGAAAGAAAAGGATAGATTTTGGGATTCAATAAATAAATTCTTAACTGGAAACCCAGTTTCAAATTATTTTGAAAGAGAAGGATAAATTGTAAGATTTAGCAAATAAATTCTTAACTGGAACCCAGTTTCGAATTCAGAAATGAGAGTTAGGAAAGGACGATTATTGTTGGTAGAACCAGATTAGAAATATTTATAAAGAAAAAGGAGAACGCGAATTAATACAATGTGAAGGAAACCCTACTAATAGTATAATGTTTGGAGAAGATTAAAATATCTTACTTTTATTCCCGAGTAGATGCGATTTGTTTAAGGGGGTGCTGGAACGGGCCGTCGATCTCGTTGGAGGGGTTTGATTCAACAGAACCCTTGATGCAGTTGCTCTCTCTTTATAAATTTTAATAAATACTACGTTTTATTATTATGTTATTTTATTTATTCATTTTTATTTCCCCACTAATCCGCAGGTACTATTTGCGTTTCCCGGCGGATGCACCAAAATTTTTATATCGATCTCGTTCGCAATTGTAAATGGGGAGTACCTGTTACGTACTAGGTAGGTTTACCCTTTGGCACAACCTATGCCACCTCGGCAGGCCGGTAAAGCCCTATCCTTACAACGTAGCCCTTTAGAGTATTTCTGTCTATGCGACAAAACTCCGGGCTGGGCCGAATTAGTTTGATGGGGAAATTTGGGAGTATTAATAGTGAAAATGTGCCTGATGGGATGTATTTTGCCCTATCCTCACAAAATGGGAAAAGAACCACTCTCAATATTTTATGTGTGATTAAATTAAAAATACCTTTATAAGTTTGAACGGGTTGAACAATTGCCGTTGAGCCGAAAGATGGTTGGTTCCAATAGAGTCCTCCGTCGGGGCAGCAGGCGTTGTTAGTGGATGACGTCGGGAAAGGATGCAGTCACAAACTTAATGTGTTTCGAATTAAACCAACTGGGATAGAATTTGTATCCAGTTTTTTATTTGAACCTTTATTTTTACAGTAATCCAAAAACGCGACGGACGCTACTTGACTAATATAATTCCAAGTTGTCGCCGTATTTAAAAAATTCGAAGGTGCAATGGGCAGCACTTCGGTGAGGATCACGGTAGGACTGATTCTCCCGAAAATTCTAAGGGTTTATATATTTGTAGAAACCCATAACTAGGAGGCGGGGGTAATTACATCCTTTAAATTTACTAAAAGCAATTCCTTGCTACTTGTCTTCCGCGGCTTTTTTGTCTTTCCTGCACTCTGACAATAGTAATAAAATTATTGATATATCCTTTCCTCGGACACTTTTCCACCTAATTACCTCCTTTTTAGGCGCTCTGCTGTTGTCGGTGTCGACAATTCGGTATACATTGTTCCGCTTGACCGATGATTTTCCGTGAAATTGTGTGAAGTATATAGTTTTAGATATTTAGCTTTTAACAGTGACTTAAAAGTGACATTTTTATGACTGGGTTTAGTCATCCTAGTTACCAGCTGCTTCTTTAAATTATCTTTTCTTGTTGTTATTTCTCTAATTAATTAGAGGAATTCGTCGAACTCTTAAATTATAAAGGTATCTAGAGTGCAGGAAACGTCCAACGATTCATTTGCGTTTAAAATTTAGTTTCATTACATTTTAAAATAGTTTCCTGTACGTATGTAATACCTTATAACTAAGCGGTTTTTATTTTAACAATCTTAATATTATAGTGTGCGTAATCCTACAGGGAGGTATGTCGCACGACGTGACAATATACATATTTTTTCCATCGATGAGTCGGTCGTTATTTTCGATATATTGAATTTAAAAATTTTCGAACGGCTCTAAAAATTTGAATTTCGCGCCAACAATTTTTTTGATAGCAACAATTTGTAGGACTTAAAAACCCTACAAAATGAAAAAAACTTTTTTTCTAGCTCGTAAGCTGACCGAGATATCGTCGAAAAACCTAAAATCACTAGACCGGAGTTTATAGGGTGCGTTTTGGGGACTGAAAATCTAGGGTTCTTACTCATTTTTTCCCCCGAACATTATGATGCAATTCGTTTCCCGATTGACTCAAAGGCCGATTTGACTATCGTATCCGGCTAGACCCTTTCTATTATTCTATCCGGATCTCTATTGTATATTTCCGCTTATTTCCTCTCCTATCCCTCTCGCCAATTCCGCATCACCACGATCAAGCAAGGAGGACCGAAAGGAAGACGACGAGGATCTCATCATCTAGTACTCCGAGCGAGAGAGAAGGAAGGAAGACTTCCAAAATTAAGGATGGAAAACACTCTCGATTACCGCAGGATAAGGAAGGATGTCATCAACCTATCACAATTATTGACGCCAACTAGCGATCTACGCAAGACGGGTCGATAACGGGTCGATGCCCTCATTATCACCCGAGTGTAGTAATTCCCGAATCCTGCGATCGCTAGGATGGCGCTATCGATGGAAGCTGAGGAAGGAAAAATCTACTCTCGTCAGAGTTTCCTGAGCTGCCGCCTAATCGAGACCGCTAAGGAGAGACATCATTCGAGACACTTTGGATATCTTGTGACAAATTTTGGAGACGTTTGGTGACCGATTTTTGGGAATTTTGGAAAACGGACGATCTGGAACCGCATTCTCGTCCGCTTGTAGTAGTTTCCGGAGATTCAGGGAGCCGTTTCGATCCAGGTGATTGGTGAAATTGGCATCCTAAATCTCCTATCTAAGACTTGTCTCCTAAGACAAAACCCTACCTTCTTTGGGACAAACTCCCGAAATCTTTCCTTTTTTTTGTTATCCCGCTTCCGCTATCCATTCTTCCCGTTATTAGCGCGATTCTTGTGCATCGTAATTTGTTCTATTATTTTCTTCTTTTCTCGATCCACTCATTTGCAACTATCTTTTTGTAAATTCGCGTGTTCTCGTTCTAATTCTAAGTCCGTCGATACTTTCGGTTTTCTCTTCTAGAAAACTCTCGAGTTTTGCGCGGTAATATTGTTCATTGTGTTGGTGATCAACTACAGCTTAACTAAGAATAAATTACTTTTGGAATTTTTAGCAACATCAAAAAGTCGTCTGAATTCTAATAATTTACTGCCGAATTGAGACAACGGATCTCCTCTGAGAGGATATCATAGCTCCTTCTGAAATGGACCGGGCCCCCTCAGGGAAAATCTGCGTCCGAATCTTCGGACTGGCGCCCAATTTTCCGACTTCCTTCCTCCCGACCTCACTTTTTGTGTAGCAATTTCCCTGAGCGTGGATATTTGTCGAGCAACTCCCCTTTGGTTTTAAGAGTCGCAAGTGACCGGAAGATACGCAACAAAGTAAATAGTAATAAATAATATTCTTATTTTACACAATGGAAGTTTTGGGTCATCTATGGGGCTTTTACAGAAAAAACTTTACAGTTAATTTTATAGTAATTGCGATATCAAAAAATAACTATTTTTACAAATATTTAAAAACATTTAATTTTCTATGCAATTTCAATAGTTGTTTCATAATAATAAGCATTATATTATAAATGATATTATAAATATAATACTATAAATTAACTTGTTCATTCACTGGTTGGTTTAGCCATTTTCAAGTTAAAGAATTCGATAATTATTTTGAGCGCTGAATCAATTGCATTGCCGGTGACTGCTAATGACGTAATATACGTGAGAGCAACAAATATGTGTAAGTCAACACATGTATCATGCCTATAGAACGGCTGGCGAGATGGAGTGGAGGAAACCGTCACCTCGTACATTTCTTTCGAGCTTTTATAATATGGCCGTGACAACGTGGTGGCGCCACATTTAGGCCATTTTTTTCGATTAATACGTGGTAAAAAAGTGTTTTCGCTCAAGTTCCATAGCTGCCCTATTTCTCAACCGATTTTAATGAACACCCCATGGGAACACAGACATCGAATCGACGTTGATTCGACGTTAAATTCCTCAACGTACGTCGAAAAAGATACATCGAAATACTATAGAGCTAGATATAACGTTGATAAGGTGAGCGAAGCAAATCGCTATTTTGTCAACGTTGCTTCGACATCGATTTATTATCTATACATCAACGTAGATATTACAGCGATAATTCGTTTCTTAAATAACGTTGATACAGATATCTCGATGCGTACTAGATATTACTTAGATTGTTTGGAGTTTGAGCATCTAAGTAATTTCAACCCATATGTTTCGTTGATAACGCGACCCTTTACAAAGCAGCGCCAGATTTAATAAAAGGAAGAATTACTATTAAGTTTTCATATGCATAAACATAAAATAGCAAATTGAATTAATTAAAATTTTGTATCGCATTCAAGTCCTCTCAGTAATAAAATTATAGTAAACAATTTTTTTAAAACAGACTTTATTAAAATGTACAATGATGTATTGCTTAACCCCTTGACATACAAATGAAACGGAAATTGACGCGGCCGAAAAATACTACTCCCTCTGTCCCATAATATGATAGTTTTCATTTCGTGGCCAAAAGGAAGTTAGATGCAAGCTTAGACATCAAAGTCCATAATAGCAAACAAAATGCATGACGTCTCTTAGACGTCATTGTATGTCATGGGGTTAATAGCATTTAAAATTCATGAATGAGAGAAATACAGAGAAATTTATTATTTGAATTAATGCTTTCTGAATCGTTTTCACGTTCATTGGCAATTGGTAGTAAGACACATTTCCTCTTAACTTCTTCAAATGGCCACTTAGATATTTTATTAAAATTGGAAACTAGAAAGATTCCAATAAGGAATGAATCCAACGGATATGTGAAGTAACTTTCTTTTTTTTGGAATGCACGTCCGACTATCCAGACCGTATTATCTTGACTCCTTACAATGTTCTGAACATCGACCACATCATCGTTCTTAAGTTTAACACAGGAGTCATTTGGAGTCAGTTTCAGTAGCATTGAAGGATGTTCCAGTTTCCTAAATTGCCGACCACAGAAACCAAGAAGAGGCCCACTATTGTAGTGTTCCTGTGATAATGTCAATTCTCGAAAATCCTTGTTATCATTATTAAATAAATTGAGTTGCTCCATAATTCTGCACACAATTTGAGATAGCGATCTGCCAGGAGCACGCAACAAGTTTTTTACAGTACCAAGGAAATTCTCATACTTAAATGCACTAAAATCCTCAAGTGCCCCATGAAGCATACAATGGGAAACAAAGTGAAGAAGGTGATGAACGTTATACACCACGAATATCTGGGTATAGAGGCTCTCACTGCCAGCTTCTTCTACGAACATCTTCAGGTGTGTGTCAGCGTCACTGAAGAATTGCTTCGTATCAGTAAACTCCTCTTACGTCACATCTCTCGCATGAATTGTAGCTGTTATGCTGATTTACTTGCCGAAGCCACGCCCTGGCTGGTGCGTCTGCAATGTATCTTCTGATGTTTAGTTTGTACTGCTGATCTTGAAACAAGAAGTTTTCTTTCATTTCCATAACTTCGGAGACAAAGTCCTTCAGGTATCCATTTAAATCCTGAGGCTCCTTCGAAGCTCCACACCAGATTGCTATGATAAATGGTTTTTTTGTTCCTACAAGACATCCGACAATAGGCCACAGTGAAAGCCTCACACTCTTATAAGGAGATATTCCGTCAACAAAGACATCGATTTCTATGATGGATTTGTCTTTCAAATATTTCTTTGATAAATGCTGCTGCATAGCATTCATGATTCCATAGTACCAAAAAAACCATTTCCAAGTTGTGTTATTAATTTTGTTGTATTTCGTGGTGTCTTGAGGAGTGCCTTTCCTGATTTTGGAAGATTTGGGTTATAATGTTTCCTCAAAAGCTCCAAAAGCTCGTCAGTTGTTCTACGGCCCAGACTGTTCTTAATACAAAAATGCACTAAGTCACGCTGATCGTCTGGTACTCTTTCTCTCTTCATTTCTTCAAGCTCTAATAAGTGGAGTAATTCTTTCACACTGACGGTACTGTCAGAAAAACATTGCGGTTCTGTACTTAATTCAGTTATTTCTTGAAATGACGAATTTTCTGAAGAATTTCTTGACAAATTATCTTCGAAGTTTCGAAGTCCAACATTAAATAGAGAGATGCCCTCTCTTTCTCCAACTGGATCAGGTGAACTGGCAGATCCTGGAGTAACAGTCCGATCAGAGACGATTGATCGTCTTGAGTCCTCTTTATTTCTGTTAGGTTCGCTTTGTTTCTTAATCTCTAACTCCCGGCCGATACGATTTTGACTTTCACATATTTCTAGCAACCGAACGACATCGTATTCTTCAAGTATACGTTCAACATCTCTAACCGCAGCCCGTTGACTCCTCCTTGCATTTGCCTATAGGGATTAATATAATATAAATTGCGTATAATATGCATTACAGAGAGGCAAATTTACAAGTATATTATTTTTCAAGGAAAATAATAAATTTTCCTTGAAAATTTATATTTTCAAGGAATTTTCAAGGAATTATTGAAATTTCAATAGTTCACAGAAATGTTATTTCCTTTTATTCGTTGTAAGAATTTCACCGATATGGTGTAAATCTTACAAATGGAACAAATTTAGTAAGATTATATAGCTATAATTTTGTAGATTTACACCATATCGGTGAAAATCTTACAGCGAATAAAAAGAAGTCAAAACTTACACTTTTTATTACAACCATTATGGAACTGGTTTTAGCATCAAAAAGTGTAACGCTTAGTAATAACGCTTTCTTTATTTCTACAATACTTTATTTTCATCCCACATAACATTTTTTTCAGTATCTATACACTCACCGTTTCGTTTGACATTGTGAATTTTCAACGAAGAAAACGCAATGTGTAGCCAAATATCAATCGGTTCTACAAGTCTCAGCTGGCCATATATATAGCATACGTCCGTCAATAAACAAGAAACGTTAAAATATCAGAATATTTGTGTTTTGTTAATTTAGAAAAATCAGTAACAATTTCGTGTAAATACCCGGACTGATCACATATCGGTGGTATCTAAATGACAAGGAGTATATGTTAGAGCAGAGTTACCAGCGAAGGCTCGACGCGTTAAGCAAAAGATGGCGTCACACAGAACGAGGAATATAATAAGGCCGCGTTCGTGTTGCTAACTTTATTAACGGCCAGTACGGAAAATCTATAGTTTCTGTGACATAAACTATTCATACTCAGTGCTGGCAGTTAACGCAGTTGGCAAGACGAACACAGCCTAACTTCCCCTCTACTAGTCCTTCGCCGCTTAACGTGACTTTGTTTTCGCGCAATTTACGGCAATTTTGTGTTAGAGCTCCACTAATAAAAAATACTATGTAAGTATACCGCGTAAGAGAAAGAAAGAGTGCGAAGGAGGGAAAGTATAACATATGCGATATTTTCGCCGGCCGGTGTTCGTAATCACGGTGGTCGGGAAGGGTAAAAAAGTTTATCTACCGTGCCAACGAAATCTGTCCGGATAAATGTATTCATTTTCACTGTAGTTTACAAGGAATCATTACCCGAAAATCGTATCTGCTTCTGTTCAAAAGTTATAAAGAAAAAAAATTTTTTTATTCAAAATTTTTATACTGTAACGTGGAGATTTTCTCCAGTTACTAGAATTATTATTGTTTTTGAATTTATGGTATCTCTAACGTTTTTTGAAGAATTCTTTGCTTTCAGCTAAAATTATTACATTGAAATAGTTTCGGGTTGAGATTTAGAAACGTGCAAACGCTCAGGAATCTCCCCGAAACCACAAGGAAGTATTGAAATTATTATTATCATTATATTTTGAATTATGTTTTTGAATTGCAAACCTAAATTGTAAAATATCCTATCGACATTCCCGTACCTACTCCCTTTCCTCTACGTCCCCTTGCCAAGGGACTCATACGGAGACCCGCACAAAGAGGAGATGTGAAGAAGACGAAGAGGATCTCGCCTGCGACATTATGAGCAACGAAGAAGGAAGGAAGACTCCTGTGCCAAAGTACTACCGTACTCTTGACAGCACTATCGGAGAGACAGAGACAAATGGGGCTAACTTTTGAAAGCAACAAGGACAACAATGTCTTCGCTAGATCGTCTAAGGCCATCTAGCAATCTACACGGATGACCGGTCGATAACGAAAAATGGGGAGATAATATCCTAATTATCCCCTGAGAATAGTCATTCCGGAATCCGCTATAAATCAAGGATGGCGCTATTAAGGCACGTGAAGAGGACACTTCCGAAATTTAGAGAGAGATTCTTGAGCGCTCGTCGAGTCAACGTCGTGAGAAATCTGGTGTCCTAAGCAAATTTTGGGTAATCTTGGATTTTGGAGAAAAACTTTGGAAATTCTTTCGTTGAAGAAATCGGAAATATTCACTTTCGTGTGGAAGGACGTTCCTGCGGTGAGTGCAGTTCTTCTCCTGTATGAGAATTTTTGGCAAGTCTCCCCAGGTAACATCCTGACTAATTTCATTTTTTTATTGAAAATCTTGGAAGTCCGTTACGGACTTAAAACCATCTTTCCTATCGAAAAACTCCCGTCTACCTTAGTTCCTTTCAAACTACCTTTCTTGAACCTTCTGTTAAAACATATTTTTTTTTTATTATCAATTGTTAAATTGTTCTCTTTTATTTGTAATTCCGAGTGTTTTCGGTTCAATCGATTAGAATTAAGATTTCGAGAAAAATACATTTGTTCGATCGCGATAATCGATTCGGGAATCGGAAAATCTAGTATATTCGATCATCACGCTTTTGTTAATTACGTGAACTATTCGTAGTGTAAATTAAACTTTACTAGTGTACTCAATTTCCTTTTTTTTAGTTTTTCGTGAATGTGATATTAGTGATATTATAAAATTCAGTTCATTGTATCAGAAATTAACTCCCGCGAAATTTTATTGAATACAATCAGAGAACATAGTAAGAAGTCGTTTGGACCTTTCTTATTTCATTTTTGTCCAAACAACGGATTCCCTCTGAGGGGTCTCATTGCCCTTCCTGAGTTAGTTTGGGCCCCCTCAGAAGAATTCCGTGTCCGGAAACGGACTGGCGCCCAACCTTCCTTTTTTTTTTTGAAATAGATTCTTTCGTTTTGTTTTTTTTTTCTGTAACTTCCTCATACTTCTGAGTGTGGAAGTTTGTTGCCGGGACTGCCGATAAAATTCGGTTTCTTTTTTGATAAATTTTCCGTGGCTACAACTAACGGTAGTCCCGCTACAAATTTTTGGCGCCCAACGTTGGGCCCACAGAAAGCCAAACTAAAGCTTTAAATTCTCTTTATAGTATTCCTTTTTGTTATTTTACCACGTTGCGCGTAATTTGTGCAACGCTACAAATTTTTGGCGCCCAACGTGGGGCCACACGTAGTCAAAATATCATTTTTCATTTTTGTTTCTATTTTGATAATTAAGTTTTTCTTACTTATTTTTGTTTCTGTACATATTATTGAGAATCTTTTTGTCTTCGCAAAAATATATTACTCCCGAAATTGCTATTTTATAATTGATTTTGTGTAATTTTATGAATTCTAGAAATTTTATATTATAATTGCTGAAAGGATAGTAACTTAGAAATTCTCTCTAGCTCGCGTCCTTGGTACAACGAACAAAGACCGAGTCGATGTTTGTTTTGATTTTCTTTTGATCGCTCTAATCAAAGTCACTTCTACCGCGAGACATACTCGAATTTATGCCGTGAGAGAAATTCTATGTTAGACTACAATTCTGCGAAATAAAATATTCTGAATTTATAATTTCCTATTCTGCGTATTTGATGTGTAATATTTTGTAACTCCCGAATGTTATAAATCCATTATTTCTAAATAGAAATTACATTCGTAGTATTCGATACATTTATAATCGGAACAAAAGGGAGAGATTAAATTTGTTCTTTCGTTTCATTCGGAAAATTATCTTCATTTTCAGTTTCTTCTTTCGTACTAAAAAACTATTTTCAAGAGTATTAAATTTTGCTTATTAGTCAGTTGACTTATTAACACGATTTTTGAATTTCGATTTCTTTTGTTAAAATCTATTCTAGGAAAAATTTTTTTTTATTCCGTGTTCTAGTAAATTAATACTATCTAGATTTATTCGTTATAACTCAATTACCATTAAAGTTCATGGCTCGATTTTAGTGATATCACTTTTACTTTTTGATATTATTTCAATTGTTAACGAATCGAATCATAAGTTTACTTTTTCTTGTTTGTAGAAAATTCCTTAACGATATTTTCGTAGCATTTATTTTTGATTACTATTGTAATTAGTTTTCAGTATTCGCGGAAATTTCCAACAATTTTTATAATTTTCAATCTCCCGCGTTTTTGTAATTATGGCTACAGGTGGTAGATATTTTGCTAGCGATGCCCCTGAAGCAATGAGGACGGTGGAAGAGGCTATGATAGATTTCGTAGCCGGCCTCACCCCGAAGGAACTCTTCAAGACCGTTTAATTCGATATACTTTACGAGTAGAATTGGATACGGCAGATGTACCCTGGGATCCAAAAGTAGACGAACGGGGTAGAACAGATCCCTTCACATATGTGATCGGTCTTAGAGAAGAACTCGGTACGACTAGCCCATCCACACTAGGAAACCCTCTACTTCCCTCAACTGGAGCAACCGTTAGAACGACTCCCGTGACAACTACCGTAACTACCTCCGCGATTACTATGCCTATGGTCACAACTACTGCATCGAATGTGACCTCTAACGTTCAATATACCGGGACAATTCCTAAAACTAGTGTTCCGCGACCCGATGCCCGTGAAGAACTTTCAAATCATCTTGCCACAGGGCAAACATTAGGAAATTGGGCCGATCCGATTTCTATGTTGCAGGAATCAATTCGGGATTTAGCTCGTGATTTCCAAGCGCTAAGAGCCAAGGTATTAGGACCGAATTTACCAAACCATACGGGCCGCGTTACATTCGAAACAGGTACTAATACACCTGCGGATACCTACTCCCGAACTCGAGCGACAAATAGGAGGACTCGTGTCCCTATTTTACACAGTACTCGTATAGTGTCCGATCAGTGTCCAAGATTCAGAGATAGCGGCACGCAGACGGATTCTTCTGAAGAAGAGGAAGACTCCCGCGTTAGGACATCCTACCGTCAAGACAGCACTTTCGATAATTCGCAGTGGCCTGTTTCACCTTTCGGGACTACGACATTTACGACAACTGGAAAAGCCTATGATGTCTTGAAGAAATGGAATTTCTCCTTTGCTGGTAAACCCGCAGAGGATCCTGAAGACTTCATTTCAAGATTAGAAGAGTGTGGCAAGTGTTACGTCCTAAGACCAGAGAAGCGCTCTCTTTTTAGGGAACAAGGTAGCGTTGTGTTCCCAGGGATAGGAGCATGCGTCAAGACAGGAGGCTTGAAATAAAGAGCATTGGTTTAAGTAAAAATAAAACAAAGAATTGTCACATTTATTCAAAAATAAAAGAAAAGGGTATACAAAAAAAAATTTAATCCAATTCTTCGTCGGAACCCAGACACCTTTTTACTCTTAATCTTAATTTTTCTCTATAAAACGAACGTCTTGGGTCCCTTTTTTGAATTTATTTGAAATGAGGGATATCCTCAAAATACTCAATTAGTTATAAATTTCTTTTCCTCCCTAGTATAATGGCCATGGCCCTTTTACTCAAGCATATAGCTTTCGGGGGTGAGGGAGGAAAAGGTGCAATTAGCTCCGGAATAAAAGAAAATTTTTTAATCTTTTCTAATAGTTCTGCAATTGGGAGGTTGAGCAACTGCTCTTCCTTTCCCAATTGTTGTTGCTGTTGTTGTTGTTGTTGTTGTAGTTATTGGAATCGACTGTTCTGGAGTTCCTTTATGAGTAGCTCCCGCTCTACCCGTTCCTCGTCGGATAATACAGGGTTTGCGGCTTCTTTTTTCAATTTGGCAATTTGGGAATTCACCAATTTCCTCTTTAGAGAGTGCCTAGCCACTAAAGAAAAGGAATAATTAAACGTTTGGTAAAGTAACTAATAGTTTTAAGAAAATATATATATATTTTAAAGATAAAAGACTCGAATCTCGGTAGATCAGTTACCAATCATCCGAGTAGGGAGGGATCTAGTAAGAGGTCAGTGACCAACCTGTTTACTAGATTTTAAATTAAAGAATTGAAATTCAGGCGGTCAGTTGCCAACCAATCTAAAGGGGGAAAATCTAGCAGGAGATCAGTGGCCAATCTGTCTACTAGAGTTTAGAATTAAACTTTTGATTTTAGAAAGAAATATATATATTGTGACGTGGCATTTTGCCACCTCTCCAGGTGGGAGCACTTTTATTTCTCTTTCTTTTTTTTTCTCTATTGTTTCTTTTCTCTGTTCTTTTTTTGCTTTTTGTTATCGATCATGTTTACTAATGATTATCATTGATTTTATTGGCGACTGTGGCGAGGTCCAGGTATCTCCCTGAGAGGAGAGGGGGACCCTATATATTTTAGTGAGCGAACTTTTGAAGCATTTATTCTTTTTCTGCTCTGTCTGCGTTTTCTTTTTTTTATCATTTTCTATCGTATTATTTTTTTGTGTTATTGCGTAACGCACCAAAATTGATGTATTGTATTCTTTATTTTTTTTTGTTGTGCGCTATTTCCATTGTGTAAGGTTGTTTTTCAGGAATTTATTTCATTGTGCGAAACCGTGAGCGTTTACTTAGCTCCATGTAAGAATAGGTAAGGGCACAGCCTCCCTTTTCCCGCTATTCTGAAACCCTATTTCCTCCCTCGCGCATTTCTCCTTTTCCCTTTTTGGACCCTAAAGAATTATTCCCGTTGCGGTACCCTCGTTCGCGTATCCCTTATCGCCGGATAACGACAACGCAAGGTCTACGCCGATAAGGAAGATTCGCCGGCGACGAATCCTGTGATAAGGAAGGACACTGGTAGAGGCTATCGACCCGAAGATCTAGCGGAAAGAGGTCAGCACCTCTTGGCCCAATTAAGTAGCGGACCCCCCTGGAAGGGGAAATTGGAGCATGGAGGTCCCGCAAATTAGCGGCGACCTCCAGAGATACTTGGACCGCCGAGCCGTACCACGTAAATTTTCTTCTTGAGTGCCGTGCCGACTTACAAAAAAAAAGTAAAAAAAGAAAGGGGAAGACTAAGAAAAAGGGATTTTCTTTTCGCCCTTGTGGTTTTTTTTTTCTTTGTGTTGGAGTGTGGTGCCGGAGGAATATCTGGAGCCAACCCTTCGGGAGCGGAGGCGGAGTGCCACCACGACCGCCAGCGAGCCATCCGGCGACAAAGGTAGCGAGAAGGGTGTCGCACCTATTCTCGTTTCTCTTTCCCCCTTTAGTACCCCCTTTGTAAAGTTTCTTTGGTTCCCGTCCTTTTTTTGATTCGGTTGAGCCCCCATCGCAACTTTTCTGTTCCCTTTTTTTGGAGAGTCCCCTCTTACCGTCGCTGTGCCCCGTGCGATCGTGTTGTAACACGGTTTCGCGTTCTTTTTTCTTTTTCTCTAGTAACGAATTTTCTTTTTTTTTGTTTTGGTGCGTAATCGTTAGCAAATCTCGGTCGCATCCCCCCCCGCTTCTCTCAGCACCGAATCTTAAGTTTTCTTTTTTTTTACTGCGCTATTTCTTTTTTTTTATTTTCGCTGCATTTTTTTTGTTCTCTTTCGTTTACCACGAATTCATATTTTTTTTTATTGTTCATTCAGTTCACGCTATTATTTTAGAGCTCTTTTCCTTGTATATTTTTCCTTTTTTTTGTTAGCAATAAATCGCGCGTTGCGCCTTTTTTTTCAGTATTTCCCGCGTGAGTCTCCTTTTCTTTTTTCTGAGAAGGAGGCAGGATCCCCTCTGGGACTCCTGCCCTCCCTGAGTTCGCCGAGCCCCCCCTTTACTCCCTCTCGTGACCATTGAGTTGTTTTTTTTGTTTTGTGCATTTCCTTTTTGTTGTTTTCAGGTGTTTCTTTTTTTTTTGTTGTTTCGTTTTCTTGCGTACCGCGTCAGGATCCCCAAAAATGGGATCCTGACTGGCGCGCAATAACCCCTTGGAGCTCTTACGAGCAAGGGTGCCCTCCCTATAACGACCCTTACCCTCACGGGAAGGGACGAAGGGGCAGGATTTGTAGACGCCGGTATCTCCGTGTCCACCTAGAAAGGGGAAACGGGGAGAACGGCGGTCGCAAATTTTTGGCGCCCAACGTGGGGCCCATTTTTTTCTAAAACATTCTTTTTTTTGAGATTTTTTTTTTGCAGTTAGTTTCAAAAGTTTAATTTACTGTATGTGTGATTTTTCTTTTTCTCTTCTTGCGAGTCCATGCCATGCCTTGATCCCTCTATTAGAGCATTGTAAATTTACGAGAATTTGAAAAGGAATATTCTAGAACATTTATGTTTCGTGAATATTCCTTTTCCTTATAGATAATAACTTCCAGCGTTAAAGTTTTTTTTCTTGGAATTTCTAACGGTCGCCGGATCGAACGATCTTGTTTGTTTTGATCGCGACAAAGCCCGTAGCGTGAGAGCTGGTAGAGCGACGGAGATAGCGAGAGGCATTGTTCTCGGAAGTCGCCGATACCTCGTTCTATACTTAGCCCATTTCAGTTGATATTAAGAAGAAATTTATATTTAGTAGCGCGAGGCGATAAAAAGAGAAATATTAAGTCGGAATTCTTCTTTTCTCCCTCTCGCCCCTTTTCTTTCTTTTCAGGTAGTAACGGCGATTTTCGAACTTCGAAAAGTTCGAGAACGTCGTTCTTAAAAAATTTTTTTTTGTTTTGATTGTTGCGCCCTTTTCAGGTACCCCTTCAGTTACGAGTATTTTTACTATTATTATTATTTTCTTTTTCTTTTTTTTTGGACGCCGCGTGCGAGTTTTCTTTGTTTTTTTTTCTCTTTCCTCCCTTTTCTAGTTTTTTTTTCTTTCTCTCCCCTTTGCGCCTTGCCTAGAGGAATCCGATGGATTCCTCTAGCGTTTCCAGCGTCCCAGGGGCCGATGGTCCCCTGGTTCAGGCGGAAAGGGCTGCCCGCCGATATATTAGATCCCGAACACCCCTAGAGCTCATCCGTATTTTCGATTTTGAGCGATTAAATGTGCAGGGGCACACCAAGACCCTTCAGGATAGATTCGTGCGGTTTTCTTTGCGTAAGGATTTCGGAGACCAAGCCGCCCCTTGGGACCCCGAGGAGGACGAAAGGGGGATTGAATTCCCTGCCACCCTTATAGGGGGTGAAAGGGAGTTCTCCACCGATCATCTTCCTCGAAATACCTCGTTGGTAGAATGCAGTACCATCGCAACCCCTACTAGCACCCCCCCAACTATGGCCCCTATCGCGCCCCCTCGTGCCATTATTCCCGAAATACCTTTAGCTCTCCCCTCCCTGCATGACCCATTTCCCCCTTCCCCTCCAATTACCACCTTTGCTACCCTGCCAGTAGGTGGGACGAGTACCACCTCCACCCTTATCTTTTCTCGCTCCTTAAGTTCCGCTTTCGCC
Source organism: Gasteruption jaculator (assembly GCA_949825005.1). Lineage (NCBI taxonomy): Eukaryota > Metazoa > Arthropoda > Insecta > Hymenoptera > Gasteruptiidae > Gasteruption > Gasteruption jaculator. The sequence goes on from OX463762.1 coordinate 4,494,408, forward strand.
CCCCCTACTACCATACAACCCCCAACCTTTTCCTATTTTTCCGATTTAGCTCCCGCACCCTACACCCTATTCCCCTCCACCCTGCCCCCAACAACCCAAAGTATCCCTCCTGTTCCAGTTGGCGTCCCTCGTACAGAGGGTGGTGGTCTCTTGAGGGGGGCCCCCACGACATCTGTGGGACTTTCGCGGGCCGTGAATTTTTCGCGTCGCCCACCCTTAATGGAAGTACCTGTAAGTCGAGATTCGCAACGGCCCTCCTGTTTGAGAGCCGACCCTCGACAGACATCCCGTGTAGAGGCACCCCGTGTACCCCCTCTCCCTTCCGAGGAGGATTCCGAAGAGGAACCTTTCTCGGAAGGTCCATTGTTACCCCCCGAATCTCGTCATCCCCTTAGAATAAGAAACCCCCCGTTGCCGCGTATTGAACGGTCCCGTCGCGGATCGGAATTACGGTCCAGCACGCGAGTAGCAGACATCTGGCCCAATAGGACTCGGGAATCCTCGTCCTATTGGGACCGATATAGAGGGGCCGAACCTCCGGTTGAAACCGAATCGGAGGAGGAATACATAGAGTACCGGGGTTCTCGCCGTAGACGTTCTCGTTCCCCTGAGGGTTCGGGATGGACGACTCTCCCCTTTGGCACGACGTCGGCCATTGCTCCAAAAGGGGCGTACGACGTCTTGCGGAAGTGGGGGGTCTCTTTCTCGGGCACTCCGGGGGACGACCCCGAGGATTTTCTTGCCCTGTTGGAGGAATGCGGGCAGGCGGGAAATTTTTCCCCTATGGAAATTATCGCGGCGGTCCCCATGGTGATGAAAGGCACTGCGAGGAAGTGGTGCCGCAATGCCCGGAAGTACTGGGGATGTTGGGACGATTTCGTCTCCTCATTTCGTGGGCAGTTCGCCAAAACCGACTTCCAAAGTCGTTTGAGGAGCGAAATCTACCAACGGACCCAGGCTGAGGGCGAACCGGTATCCGAGTTTCTCACGAAACTACAGGATGCCATGGGGAAATTACGACCTCCCCTTCCGATTAGCGAGCGGCTTAACATAGCCTGCCTCAAACTCCACCCGGACTACCAGAAGGATGTCCAGAGGAAGGACGTCCATAGTTTTCGGGAGTTGAGGGAGAGAGCCCAGGTTGTTGAAGCCTGGCCGGGTAGGAGGAAGAGGTATCAGCCTCCCTCTTTTACCGCCGATCTCGCGTACCCCTCCCTAGCGCCCGATCTAACGTACCGTAAAGCCGCCGCGAAGAATCTTGCCGCCCCCGTTTGCGAGACTTCGAGTAGCCCTTCCGATGGGGAGACTTCCGGGAAGAAGTCCCGGAAGAAGAAGAAGAACTCGCGGAGACGCGTGGCCCTTCCAGTCGCAAACCCTATAACCCCCGCAACCCTTAGCACCCCAAAACCCGAACCCGTTATCGCTGCCGAATCCCCCCGTGTTGCGCCCACCCCAAAGATCCCTAACCTAATGGATCTCAACCTCGCTCCCGTTCCTGTTTCCGCCCCCATGTCTCCGGCGGAGATGGCTTATTGGCAAAATAAGCAATCTCCACCCCGCCCAGCCCCAGCTGACCGTCGAGAGGCCCTCGCGCGGGAGAAATGCTGGAACTGCCACCAGGCAAGCTTTGCCAAGTTGAGATACAGAGCTGAAATTTGGCACAAATTAATCTTTTTCGAAAAGCTATCGAATGACCTATTGTACATGCAATTTGGTTTAGAGACACTTTTGACCCTCTTATTCGGCTATACCCTTTTGAGATTTTTTTGATTACCCGTTCAAAAGATCAAATTTTCAAAAAATCGCTTTTTTTCTTGTTTTTTGCTAATAACTTTTTTAATAATGGTCCAAATTTAAACTATTTCAAAATTTTTGTTCTTTCATGTACTCTTTAGAAAAAAATATAAAAAAATTTTACAAAATTCATACAACTGAAGTGCAGGCTTCATCTACCCTCCATAATATCAGTGGCGTAGCTAGGTAACCAAGGGCCCTGGGGCAAATTAAAAAATGGGGCCCCACTGCTATGTAAACTGATTAGGTTTTATCAAATAAAAATATGAAATATACAAATACTTTAAAAATGGTAAGTTACTTAAGCTCTTTTTTGTGCACTGCAGGGCAGGTAATAAAAATATTAAACAGTAACAATATAAATTACAATTAATACTTGGTGTAGGTTTGGCTAATAAAACGAAATAGAGAAGATTCAAGGGTTTATTATATAAAGGTCGGGCCTACCAACTGACTAAATAACAATTATATTTACAATTTTTTCCTAGCTTTAGTTTTCGCAAAAGTATCAATGACTTCGTTTAAATCCAGGCTTAATGCGGTTTTGTTTTCAATTGCTATTAGCGATAAATGTCGGAGTCGAGTTTGGCGCATATTATTTCTTAAATAATTTTTTATTATTTTTAATTTGCTAAATGACCTTTCAGCTGCTGCAGAAGTGACAGGAATTGTAAAGAATAATAACATTGCTGTAAATACTTCCGTTAGGTCGCATTCTAGCACTCCATATTTGCTCATTATTTCCTTACATAATTGGTGAACAGTCCATGCTTGAGTTAGTTGAGGTAAAACTAGGTGGAAAATATTAATAAATTGAAGTGATAAACTAGAGCCTATTATATCTGAATATTTTCTTTGGAATTCGTCACACTTTTGTAATAAAGTTGCTTCATCAACATGTAATAAAAATGTTGGTGTTAGAAAATCGAATATATGACAGACTGCACTCATACCAATAAAACGTGTATCTAATTGAGATATTACTGTGTCTAGTACATTATTGAAAATCTCAATTTTAAATATTTTTTCTCGGTTTGGAAATCGGTGATCAGCAGCTAATTCGTCAAAATGTTTTTTAACTTTTCTTTGCCTTTTTTCTTGAAAATGGGTATCAATACCATATTTTCTTGCAGTTTCACTGGCTTTGCACTTGAATAATTCGAAATCATTTCTATAAATTTGCAACTTTGCTTTGGTCTCTGCTAAAACTTTACTCGCCTCGCCCAAATTGATGTCGCATTTTTGTAAAGTTTTGGATGCATAATTGATGTCGTCCAGTACACTGTGCATGAATTCGCAAAGCAACACGAACTCGAAATTTAGCATTTTTGTTTTAATACTCTCTGCTTCACTACGCTCATCTTTATTAGGACTCTTTAGAACTATTTCTGATAATGCTTTGATAATATCAAAATAACGAAGTTTTATTGCAGATATCATATTGACCCTACTGGACCATTTAGTCGGATTTAGTTTTTTTAGAGTGGTGTCCGATTCGCCAGTGAATTTTGACAGTAGATCCCAACGTTTGATGCTGTTTCCGAAAAAGTTATACAAATCTTGCAATGTTGCGAAAAAAATCTGTATTTCCACACAACTGCTAACGGCATCATTTATCACCAAATTTAAATTATGAGTGGCACAATGTACGTACTCTGCGTTAGGCTGGATATCCTTAATATGTTTTTGTACACCATTATACACACCACTCATCACACTGGCTCCATCATAGACTTGCCCCACACATTTTTTTAAATCAATATTTTTGTCGAAAAATAATGTTGTCACTTGGTTGACTAAATCTACTGCGCCATGTTTGATGGCTGCATAAAAGCCTAGAAACACTTCTTTTACTTCTATATCAATTGGCTGTCCATTTTCCGATCTGGTTATTACTGCATACCTCACAACAATGCTTAGCTGATCTACCTTCGATATGTCCTGTGTCGTATCCATTATGATGGCAAAAAACGGTGACGCTCTAATTTGTTCTAGTAGATGGGTTTCGAGTTTGGTCCCCAAGCTCTCAATCATTTCACTTTGAATTGTTGCACTCAGATATCTTGTAGATCCTAAAAACATAAAAAAACACAATTTCAAAAAAGTCCTGATATTAAACAGTTAATAATTATAAACAAAATAAAACGATAAAAAAACTTAGAAACAATTATTATTACCTTTGGGCATATCCAAAACTTGCCGCAAAATGTGATCATATCGGGCGACAAGCTCTACAAAGGACAGAAAATTTCCGTGGTATCCTTCCTGACTTAAGTCTTCTTGATGTCCTCTCAAAGCCAAAGAACTCTTTGCTAGGGTAAGTATGATATCGAATAACCTTTGAAGAACCATTTTCCAAAATGATGCTTCTTTGCGAATTTCATTTTCAAGTTCCTTGTCAATAGAATTAGTATCGTTTTTTTTCCAAAATTCATACACAGTACAGTGCTTCCGAATGGCCACTCGAACAACTGTGTTGTTTAATTCTTTCTGATAAATGCTTCCAATCTCGAATTCCCGTACACCAAACATTATTCCTTTATGAAGCAAATAACCAGCAGGGTTGACAATAGGCAGCGTCTAGTATTTTGGAATAACACAACCAAAAACGATTAACTGGCCCATATTTAGAACACGAAACGTAGTACGATTTTGAAAAACACCTATTGTTCTGGTTGATGTCGGTTGGAAAAGGTCCTGAAGGCTGTAAAGGCCCCATATCAAGAATTTGACGTTTTTCGTTATCACTTAATATTTTGTTCGTGAAGTTTCCCAAGTCATAAGAAGATTTGTCGTACACATTTTCGAAAAATGTAGAGGTTTGTGGTTCCTCCAAACCCTCCGCTCTTATGTGTGTCATGCAAACATCATCCACGTTCACATGATCGGCGGCGGAGGTATCTCCAACTGCAATAATTGTCGAATCTTCTTCAGTAGGCTTCTCAACCAACACTGCAGTTACCACATTATTTGAGTCACTATCAATAGAAATATTTTGGCCAGATGTACTTGCAGAAGGCTGACTAAAAAACTTGTCAATTTTGGGCAATTTTTGTTTACTATCTTCTCTTTCTTGGCGTTGTTTGCGTTTAAATGCACCACTGGGTTTCTTCTTTTTATCCATAATTTTAGTTTTCTAATTTATTTAAACAATACAATATTAGATTGTGCTCGAGTAGTTAGGTACTCACTGTTCACTGACGACGTTAAAAGTAAAATAAAAGGAAAGAGAAACACAATGATACGCTACAAGTGTCGTTCGGGAATCCCCGGAAAAAAAATTATCACCGTTAGTGTTACCACATTTAACGGTGGAGACCATGAACGATCTCCTGCCCGCGGACCTGAATTAATGTACCTACTGCAGGTGACTTGCATTTTTTCACGATATTTCGCGTTATACAATGAGCTGTAGCCGAAATCTATAGATTTGACACGATTTATTGACTTAACGGACATCAATATGAGTGGTAAAATCGTCAGAATCAGACGTCAAAATGAAATTAACACATAAAAATACAATTTATTAATTTATTTCAAAGTAAGGATCCTAAACGGCAGATTGGCACTACAAATCTATATTTGTTCTTTCGGACGATTCGAAAGCTCTTGCGAGTGTCGAGTCTAAAAACGAACTGATGATATTCGCTATAATCTGTCTATCCTTCACTTAGGGGTAGCTTTCTAAAACAAGGATTCGTAGGAGGGATGAATAGTCAAGGAAGCCTGGTTTTAAGGGTCTTGAGGCCCCCCGCATATGGGGTTTATGGCAGGAACGGTCAACTTGAGCAAAAACAGACCCGGCATTCGTAACTTTATTGTTTCCAGTCACGTCTCTTTTTATTACTATTTCTTTAAGTGCATTCTTTTCCAAAATCCATTCCCGAACTGTTAGTTACATAAACCATATTACCCGTTACATGAAAAGCTTCACTGTCACATCTGCACAACACATGTTCCTCGATTCCCGCGTTCGACGCCTTGACCAGGTAAGACGTTCTTTTGTTGATGGGGTTCGCAAAACCCCCATCACAGTATATATTTGTTTTGCCAAATGACTTTTCGTAGAATATGAGTAACCCAATCGTCTAAAATCAAATAGATTATGTTTTTGCGTCGTATTATCTAGTCCTTAACGAAGGATTTGAGAAAATATTAATTTTTGAAAAAATGGTCGACGAAAATGTAGTGATTTTTATATCAAAATTTGGAGTTTCACGTTCAATCGTTGACCATTTTTTCAAAAATTAATATTTTCTCAAATCCTTTGATTAAGGACTAGATAATACGATGCAAAAACATAATCTATTTGATTTTTGATTTTAGACGAGTGAGGTGGAAGATACAGTGGCCACCGGAGAAGACCATTTTTGAACAGCGGTTCGCGAAATGTATTGTATCTCCTACATTTGTGAATTTTTTTCAATAAAAAAATTCTGAAATATAGTCGAAGATATACCCTTAACTATGAAAGAAAAAACAGTAGCAAAACCCTAGCAAAACCTGCAATCATTTTCCCAAAAAAAATTCACAAAAACACGCCTGTTTTTCGGCTGCCAACTAGATGTAACCCATTAACATTGATATTAAAAAACTTCTAACACCTGGTGAAAGGTGCAAATTATTTCATACAGATAAACAAAGTTGAAAGATTTTACAACGACTTTGTTTAGATGTATTATGTTTGAAATCAGGTTTTTTTAATAGTATAAACAATAAATAATTTTTAAAATGCATTCTTACACCGTGTCAACGGTGCAAACCTCGCGTACTCGTTGCAACTGTTTAACTAATTAATAAATTACCAGGTTAAATAAAAATTGAAATCTGATTTTTTTAAACAACACATTTATTTTTTAAATTATTTATTGTTTATTTTCAGCTTTGTTTATGTGTATGAAATAATTTGCACCTTTCGTCAAGTGTAAGAAGTTTTTTAATATTAATGGTAATATGAAAACTTAACAATAAAACTATTTTCAACCATAATATAGTTATACTAATTTCATTTTTGTTAATTCACCCCCTATGAAGGATTTGTTCCACTCGACAGGTGTAAGAAATGCCTTTTCGACATCACAAGATCATGTACTAACGACATAAAACTTATCATGCTTAATACTGCAACGATCTCCGCCTTTCAAGTTTCAAAATCGAGAGTGGTTTCGAATACCACGAGTCCTTCGAGGATGATTTTCTCGTCTCGTAATGGCGGAGTATGACGAGCCTCCGTACTTCCCTCTGTAGTATTTCCCTCTGGAGGTCTTAATAGCCTCACAGCCCAGTGCAGGTAGTCTAGCCAGGGATGGGTGAGGGAAAAGAAATCGCCATAGACAGATTTAGTTAAATAAACAGTATATTCAATAATTTCTTGTTTACAGTCCTCGCCAATTCAAAGTTCTCGCGTTTGAACTTGGCGCGCCTCCGAATCGTCCAATGCTTCGGAATTTCTCTAGGGAGGAATTCCGAGGGCGGGATTTTTAAATATTCAAATATTTAAAAAGAACGTGGATTATTGAACAAACCCAACGGTGACGGCGGCTTAGTTTTAAAAGGGCTCGAGAAACTAGAAGCAGGAAAATTCGAAATATTAGTAAAATAAAAAGCGGGAAATTCAAATATTTTATTGGATTCCACGGTTTATTGGAGATCCCGGGTTCTTGTCCACTTTAAAGGAGAAGAATAAGGCCTAATTCCTCCCCGATGAAGCGGTTCAATACCCCGAGGATTCCTCCACTAGGAATATAAGGATCGCCGGATACCCAGCGAATGGCGAAATTTCGAGACCGTCGGTTTACCCAACAGTGGTGTTAAGAGTCGGTTTACTCAACTTAACCTGGAGTTGGTTTCCCAACTCCTCTTCCTCGAGGATTCGCTTCCCCGAGGAAGTCTAAAAGGACGTCGGTTGCCCAACGGTTACCCGCTATCCTCGTCGGTTTCCCAACAAGGGATAGCACCTATACAAATGCTACCGTCGGTTTACCCAACAGTGGTGATGTCCTCTTAGTCGGATACCCAACTAAGAGCTTCCCTAATTCGAGAGGAAGTGGTCGGTTTACCCAACTTTTCGCCGAAATCCGTACCTGGTACTCGTTTGCTCTGACTGATCACCCTCTGACAAGTGAGTGTCGCTCGAGTCGGAATGAATCTCTCGCTGCCCGAGCAGCTTCTTATATGCTTTCCCGCCTCTCACTTTATTCCTGAGTACGAGAAACTTGTGACCGACCCTCTAGCGGCGCTTCTCGTAAGCGAGCGCCTTCGGGTGGTCTATGGGGGGGAAGTTGTGGGGGACTCTTCCCAGTGATGCCAGCCGGGCCGGGTTTGTTCGCGCATGCACGGCGAACATAGCATCAATGAAGTATACGCACGACTAAAAATGGGTATCTTAAGTACCCCTGCATAATTTTACAAATATATTCATGATTTAAGAATGAATGTATAAAATCCTTGTGAATTTATGAACGCATACACACACATATATATATATATATATATATATATATATATATATATATATATATATATATATATTGCGACCGCCGATCTCCCCGTCTCCCTTTTCTAGGTGGACACGGAGATACCGGCGTTTACAAATCCTGCCCCTTCGTCCCTTCCCGTGAGGGTAAGGGTCGTTATAGGGAGGGCACCCTTGCTCGTAAGAGCTCCAAGGGGTTATTGGGCGCCAGTCAGGATCCTTTTTTTGGGATCCTGACGCGGTACGCAAGAAAACGAGACAACAAAAAAAAAGAAACACCTGAAAACAACAAAAAGGAAATGCACAAAACAAAACAAAAAAAAAACACCTTAATAGTCACGAGAGGGAGTAAAGGGGGGGCTCGGCGAACTCAGGGAGGGCAGGAGTCCCAGAGGGGATCCTGCCTCCTTCTCAGAAAAAAAAAGGAGACTCACGCGGGAAATACTGAAAAAAAAGGCGCAACGCGCAATTTATTGCTAACAAAAAAAAAGAACAATATACAAGAAAAAGAGCTCAAAAATAATGGCGTGAACTGAATGAACAAATAAAAAAAATGAATTCGCGGTAAACGACAGAGAACAAAAAAAATGAATGCAGCGAAAATAAAAAAAAAGAAATAGCGCAGTCACAAAAAAAGAAAACTTAAGATTCGACGCTGAGAGGAGTGGGGGGGACGCGACCGAGATTTTTGAACGATTACGCACCAAACAAAAAAGAAAATTCGTTACAAGAGAGAAAAAAAAAGAAAGGGAAAAAAAACGAACGCGAAACCGTGTTACAACACGATCGCACGGGGCACAGCAACGGTAAGAGAGGGGATAATCAAAAAGGGGAACAGAAAAGACGCGATGGGGGTGGCTCAACCAGATCCAAAAAGGGACGGAAACCAAAAGAAAAACTTTACAAGGGATACTAAAGGGGGACAGAGAAACGAGAGTGGGTGCGGCACCCTTCTCGCTACCTTGGTCGCCGGATGGCTCGCTGACGGTCGTGGTGGCACTCCGCCTCCGCTCCAGAGGGGTCGGCTCCAGGTACTTCTCCGGCACCACACTCCAACACAAAAGAAAAAACCACGCGGGCGAAAAGAAAATTTCGTTTTCTCTCTCTTTTTTTTTTAAGTCGGCACGGCACTTCAAGAAGAAAATTTACGTGGTACGGCTCGGCGGTCCAAGTATCTCTCTGGAGGTCGCCGCTAATTTGCGGGACCTCCATGCTCCAATTTCCCCTTCCTGGGGGGTCCGCAACTTAATTAGGTCAAGAGGTGCTGACCTCTTTCCGTGGATCTTCAGGTCGATAACCGCCTCGAAATTTCTGCATTATCCTAGGACTCGTCGCTGGGGAGCCTTCCTTATCGGCGTAGATCTCGATTCGTTGCTGTCCGGCGATAAGGGATCCGCGGACGAGGGTACCGCAACGGGACTAATTCTTTAGGGTCCAAAAAGGGAAAAGGGGGAATTCGCGTGGGAAGAAAGAGGGTTGCTGAGTAGGAGAAAAGGGAGGCTGTGCCCTCACCTATTCTTACATGGAGCTAAAGTAAACGCTCACGGTTTCGCACTATAACGCAATAAATTCCGAAAGAAAAAAAATAACAATCTTACATCCTAGAAATAACGCAGAATAAAAAAAAGAATATGATACAATCAATTTCGACATGGTACGCACAAGAAAAAAATAACATGATAATAGAATGAAAAAAAAAAAAAAGACGTAAAGAAAAGAAATATATCGGCGCTTAACTAATGTTTAGGGGTCCCCCTCCTCTCAGGGAGATCCCTGGACTTCGCCATAGCCGCCAATAAAATCAATAGTAATCCTTAATAAAAATAATCGATAACGAAAAGGCAAAAAAAAACAGAGAAAAGAAACAAGAAAAAAAAAGAGAAAATAAAAAAAGTGCTCCCACCTGGAGAGGTGGCAAAATGCCACGTCACAAACTCCCCCCGGCTTAGGGGGAGCGTATCCCGCGACACCACGATCCATCCGGCTGAAGCTCGCTCCGCTCGTCGTTGATTTCGCGAGTGGGAAGGATGTGGGGTTTTGGGATACTCTACCGGGAAAAAAAAATAAAAATAGGCTTCTATGCCGAAAACAGGAACTAAAAAGGGCTCTCATGCCAAAACGAAACTAAAAAGGGCTCTTAGGCCAAAAACGAAACTAAAAAAAGGGCTCTATGCCAAAACGAAACGAAAAAAAAACTAGGCGTCTATGCCGAAAAGAAAAAAAAACAACTAAAATAGGGCATCTATGCCAAAAGAAAAAAAAACGAACTAAAATAGGGCGTCTATGCCAAAAGGGAAAAAAAAAAGGCGTCAATGCAAAAAAAAACAAACTAAAATCGGGCGTCTATGCCAAAAGGAAAACAAAAAAAGGGCGTCCATGCCAGAGGAAGAAAAAACAACAAACTAAAATAGGGCGTCTTATGCCAAAAGGAAAACAAAAGGGGCGTCCATGCCAAAAAAAAAACACAACGACAACGACAAAAACCAAAAAAAAAACAAAATGGAGCTGAGGGATGGGGGGCACTACGGGGTAAAAAAAAAGGAACATAAAATACACGAATAGGGTACCAGGGCGCAAATAGGGAGAAAAATAAATAAAAATAAACTCAGACAGGTTGGGGGAGACTCTAGAGAAAAAAAAGAAAAGAAAATCTATTTAGGGGGTGAGTGGATCAGGGCCTTAACCACGATCCGCCCGGCTGGGATCTCTGGGGAAGAGGATCGGGAAGTTGCGGGGGAGGAGAATGGGGAATCGGGAAGGGGGGTGAAACGGGCTCGTGAGGGAAGTCGGGAACGGGGAAGAGGAACAGGGACGACCGGGATATGGGTACGAGGAAGGGGTACCGGTCGAACGGGGATGTGGGTGCGAGGAAGGGGGACAGGAAGAACGGGAATGTGGGGGCGTGGAAGGGAGACGGAAGGGACGGGTGTCGCAACAGCTCGTCCCCGGCCCCTAATAATAGGGAAACCGGGAGCTGCCGCGAAGGTGGGGAAAAAGGGACGAGGACGGGAAACGGAACTGAGGGGAGCAGGGGGACGTGGACTGGGAGAAGGATGAGTGGGTGTTGGGGTAGGGGGTGAAGGGGAGGGACGTGGTCCCGCGGGGCGAGCCGGAGCCACCGGACACGCTACCAGGGCGGCCGCCAGCGCCGCCGCCGGCTGTGGGCTCCCCGGGGGCACCCCCACGACTTCCGAGGGCCTGGGGCACCTCGGGCAGTCGCGGATCGTCACCCCGGAGTACCCACACCGACGGCAGAACTTGGCCAGCCGCCACCGGCAGACGTTGTACCGGTGATCCAGCTGCCCGCAGTTCCAACATCCCTCAGGAGGTGGGACTGTGGGGCGTAGGGGATCACAGCCGGGTGGAGTCGGCACCCTGAGGGCCATTAGGGGTGGAAGGGGAGGCTCTACGGGGGGTCGGGACTCCCGCCTCGCGCGTTCGTCATTTCGTCGATTCATCGTCGCTAAACAGGCGGGAAAAAAGAACAGAAATCACTAAAACAGGCACTTAAAAGAACGCAAAGCTGGAATATCATAGAACACTAAAATCATTGTAGTTAAAGGGGGTTGCGATAGTCCATGCCGACACCTTGATCTCACTAATAGCATACTTTACGATAACTTTTTAGGGTATCCTTCAAAGAGCAAAAAAAAACGTGAAAGAAAATAATCCCAATTTGGCGATCATCTAGGTTTTGAAGTTACTTTCTCTGGTTACGGGGTCTTAGGGGGCGCGATACTGGGGGCGGTAGTCGGGGTCGCAATAGGGGATAATCCTGAGAAATCGGAGACAAACGAAAGGTGAAGGTCTTCATCCACGGTGTACGTAGAACGGGAATCACTAGAAAGGGAAACGGCATAACGGCAAGGGGAAGCATTATCGATATCCTCTAAGGGCGCGATGTCATAAGGGACCTCGCAAATGTCGGAATGCGGAACGGAAGCGTAAGGGAGCCTTTCGATCCGGGAGGACAGCGCCAGGACATTTAACGCTGCCCTCGCAGGTCGTTTCCCCGCTTCGGGAGGCACCGCGCGCAGGAGAGGATGGTGATACCGGGTTCACCACAACTATAACAAAAACGTCCCCTAGGGGACGGGCAATCCGCATACCGGTGTCCTGCCTGGTGGCAGTTCCAGCATTTCTCCCGCGCGAGGGCCTCTCGACGGTCAGCTGGGGCTGGGCGGGGTGGAGATTGCTTATTTTGCCAATAAGCCATCTCCGCCGGAGACATGGGGGCGGAAACAGGAACGGGAGTGAGGTTGAGATCCATTAGGTTAGGGATCTTTGGGGTGGGCGCAACACGGGGGGATTCGGCAGCGATAACGGGTTCGGGTTTTGGGGTGCTAAGGGTTGCGGGGGTTATAGGGTTTGCGACTGGAAGGGCCACGCGTCTCCGCGAGTTCTTCTTCTTCTTCCGGGACTTCTTCCCGGAAGCCTCCCCATCGGAAGGACTACTCGAAGTCTCGCAAACGGGGGCGGCAAGATTCTTCACGGCAGCTTTACGGTACGTTAGATCGGGCGCTAGGGAGGGGTACGCGAGATCGGCGGTAAAAGAGGGAGGCTGATACCTCTTCCTCCTACCTAGCCAGGCTTCCACAACCTGGGCTCTCTCCCTCAACTCCCGAAAACTGTGGACGTCCTTCCTCTGGACATCCTTCTGGTAATCGGGGTGGAGGTTGAGGCAGGCTATGTTAAGCCGCTCGCTAATCGGAAGGGGAGGCCGTAATTTCCCCATGGCATCCTGTAGTTTCGTGAGAAACTCGGATACCGGTTCGCCCTCAGCCTGGGTCCGTTGGTAGATTTCGCTCCTCAACCGACTTTGAAAGTCGGTTTTGGCGAACTGCCCACGAAAGGAGGAGACGAAATCGTCCCAACATCCCCAGTACTTCCGGGCATTGCGGCACCACTTCCTCGCAGTGCCCTTCATCACCATGGGGACTGCTGCGATAATCTCCATTGGGGAGAAATTTCCCGCCTGTCCGCACTCCTCTAACAGGGCGAGAAAATCTTCGGGATCGTCCCCTGGGGTGCCCGAGAACGAGACCCCCCACTTCCGCAAGACGTCGTACGCCCCTTTTGGGGCAATGGCCGACGTCGTGCCAAAGGGGAGAGTCGTCCACCCCGAACCCTCAGGGGAACGAGAACATCTACGGCGAGAACCCCGATACTCCATAAATTCTTCCTCCGATTCGGTCTCAACCGGAGGTTCGGCCCCTCTATATCGGTCCCAATAGGATAACGATTCCCGAGTCCTATTGGGCCAGCTGTCGGCTACTCGCGTGCTGGACCGTAATTCCTGTACGCGACGGGACCGTTCACTACGCGGCAACGGGGGGTTTCTGATTCTGGGGGGGAGACGAGATTCGGGGGGTAACAATGGACCTTCCGAGAAAGGTTCCTCTTCGGAATCCTCCTCGGAAGGGAGAGGGGGTACACGGGGTGCCTCTACACGGGATGTCTGTCGAGGGTCGGCTCTCAAACAGGAGGGCCGTCGCGAATCTCGACTTACCGGTACTTCCATTAAGGGTGGGCGGCGCGAAAAATTCACGGCCCGCGAAAGCCCTACAGAAGTAGTGGGGGCCCCCCTCAAGGGACCACCACCCTCTGTACGAGGGACACCAACTGGAACAGGAGGGATCTGTTGGGTTGTTGGGGGCAGGGTGGAAGGGAATAGGGTGTAGGGGGCGGGAGCGAAATCGGAAAAATAGGAAAAGGTTGGGGGTTGTACGGTAGTAGGGGGGGCGAAAGCGGAACTTAAGGGGCGAGAAAAGATAAGGGTGGAGGTGGTACTCGTCCCACCTACTGGCAGGGTAGCAAAGGTGGTAATTGGAGGGGAAGGGGGAAATGGGTCATGCAGGGAGGGGAGAGCTAAAGGTATTTCGGGAATAATGGCACGAGGGGGCGCGATAGGAGCCATTGGTGGGGCACTAGTAGGGGTAGCGACGGTACTGCATTCTACTACCGAGGTATTTCGCGGCAGATGATCGGTGGAGATCTCCCTTTCACCCCCTATAAGGGTGGCAGGGAACTCAATCCCCCTTTCATCCTCTTCGGGGTCCCAAGGGGCGGCTTGGTCCCCGAAATCCTTGCGCAATGAGAACCGCACGAATCGATCCTGAAGGGTCCGGGTATGTCCCTGCACGTTTAGTCGCTCAAAATCCAAAATGCGGATGAGCTCTAGGGGTGTTCGGGATCTAATATATCGGCGGGCAGCCCTTTCCGCCTGGACCAGGGGACCATCGGCCCCTGGGACGCTGGAAACACTAGAGGAATCCATCGGATTCCTCTAGACAAGGCGCAAGGGGGGGAGAAAGAAAAAGAAAAGCTAGAAAAGGGAGGAAAGAGAAAAAAAAACAAAGAAAACTCGCACGCGGCGTCAAGAAAGAGGAAAAAAAAAAAAATACTAATAATAATAGTAAAAATGCTCGTAACTAAAGGGAGTACCTGAAAAGGGCGCAATAATCAAAACAAAAAAACTTTTGTAAGCACGACGTTCTCGAACTTTCGAAAGTCGAAGTTCGAAAATCGCCGTTACTACCTGAAAAGAAAGAAAAGGGTGAGGGGGAGAAAAAGAAGAATTCCGACTTAATATATCTCTATTTATCGCCTCGCGCTACTAAATATAAATTTCTTCTTAATATTAACCGAAATGACTAAGAATAGAGCGAGGTATCGGCGACTTCCGAGAACAATGCCTCTCGCTATCTCCGTCGCTCTACCGGCTCTCACGCTACGGGCTTTGTCGCGATCAAAACAAACACGATCGCCCGATCCGGCGACCGTTAAGAATTCCACGGAACAAAAAGAAACTTTAATATTAGAGTTATTACCTGTAATGAAATGGAATATTCACGAAACCTAAACGTTCTAGAATATTCCTTTTCAGATTCTTGTAAATTTACAATGCTCTACTAAGGGGGATCAAGGCATGGCATGGACTCGCAAAAAGAGAGAAAAAAAAATCGCACATACAGTAAATGAAATTTTTGAAAATAACTGCAATAAAAATCTCGAAAAAATGAAAAAAACCATGTTTTGGAAAAAATGGGCCCCACGTTGGGCGCCAAAAATTTGCGACCGCCGATCTCCCCGTTTCCCTTTTCTAGGTGGACACGGAGATACCGGCGTTTACAAATCCTGCCCCTTCGTCCCTTCCCGTGAGGGTAAGGGTCGTTATAGGGAGGGCACCCTTGCTCGTAAGAGCTCCAAGGGGTTATTGGGCGCCAGTCAGGATCCTTTTTTGGGGATCCTGACGCGGTACGCAAGAAAACGAGACAACAAAAAAAAAGAAACACCTGAAAACAACAAAAAGGAAATGCACAAAACAAAACAAAAAAAAAACACCTTAATAGTCACGAGAGGGAGTAAAGGGGGGGCTCGGCGAACTCAGGGAGGGCAGGAGTCCCAGAGGGGATCCTGCCTCCTTCTCAGAAAAAAAAAGGAGACTCACGCGGGAAATACTGAAAAAAAAGGCGCAACGCGCAATTTATTGCTAACAAAAAAAAAGAACAATATACAAGAAAAAGAGCTCAAAAATAATGGCGTGAACTGAATGAACAAATAAAAAAAATGAATTCGCGGTAAACGACAGAGAACAAAAAAAATGAATGCAGCGAAAATAAAAAAAAAGAAATAGCGCAGTCACAAAAAAAGAAAACTTAAGATTCGACGCTGAGAGGAGTGGGGGGGACGCGACCGAGATTTTTGAACGATTACGCACCAAACAAAAAAGAAAATTCGTTACAAGAGAGAAAAAAAAAGAAAGGGAAAAAAAACGAACGCGAAACCGTGTTACAACACGATCGCACGGGGCACAGCAACGGTAAGAGAGGGGATAATCAAAAAGGGGAACAGAAAAGACGCGATGGGGGTGGCTCAACCAGATCCAAAAAGGGACGGAAACCAAAAGAAAAACTTTACAAGGGATACTAAAGGGGGACAGAGAAACGAGAGTGGGTGCGGCACCCTTCTCGCTACCTTGGTCGCCGGATGGCTCGCTGACGGTCGTGGTGGCACTCCGCCTCCGCTCCAGAGGGGTCGGCTCCAGGTACTTCTCCGGCACCACACTCCAACACAAAAGAAAAAACCACGCGGGCGAAAAGAAAATTTCGTTTTCTCTCTCTTTTTTTTTTAAGTCGGCACGGCACTTCAAGAAGAAAATTTACGTGGTACGGCTCGGCGGTCCAAGTATCTCTCTGGAGGTCGCCGCTAATTTGCGGGACCTCCATGCTCCAATTTCCCCTTCCTGGGGGGTCCGCAACTCAATTAGGTCAAGAGGTGCTGACCTCTTTCCGTGGATCTTCAGGTCGATAACCGCCTCGAAATTTCTGCATTATCCTAGGACTCGTCGCTGGGGAGCCTTCCTTATCGGCGTAGATCTCGATTCGTTGCTGTCCGGCGATAAGGGATCCGCGGACGAGGGTACCGCAACGGGACTAATTCTTTAGGGTCCAAAAAGGGAAAAGGGGGAATTCGCGTGGGAGGAAAGAGGGTTGCTGAGTAGGAGAAAAGGGAGGCTGTGCCCTCACCTATTCTTACATGGAGCTAAAGTAAACGCTCACGGTTTCGCACTATAACGCAATAAATTCCGAAAGAAAAAAAATAACAATCTTACATCCTAGAAATAACGCAGAACAAAAAAAAGAATATGATACAATCAATTTCGACATGGTACGCACAAGAAAAAAATAACATGATAATAGAATGAAAAAAAAAAAAAAGACGTAAAGAAAAGAAATATATCGGCGCTTAACTAATGTTTAGGGGTCCCCCTCCTCTCAGGGAGATCCCTGGACTTCGCCATGGCCGCCAATAAAATCAATAGTAATCCTTAATAAAAATAATCGATAACGAAAAGGCAAAAAAAAACAGAGAAAAGAAACAAGAAAAAAAAAGAGAAAATAAAAAAAGTGCTCCCACCTGGAGAGGTGGCAAAATGCCACGTCACAATATATATATATATATATATATATATATATATATATATATATATATATATATATATATATATATATATATATATTAAAATTTTAAATAAATAAACATATATGTGTAGAATTGTGAATATAGATATATGCGTAAATCACACGTATTTGCATATTTATTTATGTGAACAATAAAAGGGATAATTTAAAAGGAAGAAGGATGATAAAATAATTTTAAGCAAAATATATAACAACAAAATAAAATTTTATTTGGCAGAAAAATCAAGGAATACCAACATTTGTTGCTAGGATAAGGAAAACTGCCAAAAACCTTATCAGTATTCACAAAACAAAAATTACATTTATAACATTCAAAATAAACATGTTATTTTACAAATATCAAAATATTTCTTTTAAAATAAACTTTGAACTAAGCTGAAAAAGTTGGATTATTCATTTGTACACCTAATATATACTCTAAAATTTATTAATCGAAAATTAAGTAAATAAAATAAATGAGATGCAAGAATGTCATTTATCCAGTGCTTAGATGTGCATTTTTCTCCATATAAATTTGGTCCATGATGCAGTTCTAGATGTCTCGAATCAACTTCAAAATTTGTACAATTAATATTTTCGGCTTGGAAGCTGGACCGAACTACGCAAATTGAAGAAACAGTAAAATTAGATAATCGGTTTCTTTTCTTATTTTTGCCATCTGTTAAAATAGAAAATATTCTTTGGGCCTCGGCATTTGAATGTGGAAAATTAAGAACTATTTCAACTAATAATTTTAAATTTGGAAACATGTTTTCCCCATCGAAATTTGTACAATCTAGAATATTCTTCCACATTTCATCTATCTCTAATAAAGCTAATTCTTTTTTTGTTCTTCATTAAAAGACGAAGGTAAAATTCGCCATTCGAAGGCTAATTTTGTAATATCAATGTGTTTTACAAGATTCGCGATGCAAGTTAAATCTTTAATTTTTGATCTACCTTCGTTATATAAAGAAATTTTAGGGTCTAAGAAAATTAGTTGCTGAAAAAGCATATTTTTAAGGGATAATCGTGAAAGCATCTCTCGAACTGCAGTAATGTAGAAGTTCAAACAATTTAATCTAATTTCTTGTGCAGGTTCCGCAGATAATGATTTCAAAAACATCTCACATTCAGGTCCTACGTACACATTTTCGATATCTTGTATATTGTTTGGATCTTCTATATCTAAGTTATTAATATCTTTTAAAACATCAAACTTTAAACAATTTTGACCTATTTGTTGAACTAACAATTGACTTTTCTCAAATAATTTATGTATTAAAATATTACGCGACTGAAACAAGGCATTAAAAGTATTAAAAAAATGATAACCGCGGACGAATGGCAAACATAATTTAATGTTACTAAATTTGGTATTTCTACTTTTAACTTTGACATAAAAGAATTATTGCATCCTGTCATGACGGATGCATTATCACATGCCATTCTAACGATATTATTAATTGGATTCAAAAAGCTTCTAATTGTTTGAAAAATTTTACTCGCGGAACAATCGGTAGCGTCCAAAGGCAATAATTCTAATAATTGCGTTGTTACTTTTTTATTTATTGGAGATAGATATTTTACAAGCACGCACATGAATTTTGTGTCCGTAATGTCCGTACTTTCATTAATTAAAATAGAAAATTTACAAGATTGCAAGCATTGAATAATTTTTTCTACTTCGCGTTTTGCAATTACATGCTTGACAATATTTGCACACTTAGTTCGGGAAAGTGTAAGATCTTGCACAACTTTAACATCTATACAAATATCTTTGATCAATGGAACTAAATGATCAACCGAGCAAAAACCTATATTGTGTTCCGCAAAAAAACTTGATAATTTAATTTCTGCGCATTTTACTTTATCTTTATGAGTTAATCTACCAACATTATCATTACTATCCCTATCAATGTCTTCAGGATTGCATGAGCTTATATTTTGAATATGTTTGACCGTCTGTGAGTGTTGCATTATATCTGTTTTGCAGCATCTGATAGACTTGTTGCATGCAGTACAAAAGGCTTTATTTTCTACGGGATGCGGAGTTAATCATCCCTTAAAAACATTTTCGTCTAGCCAGGACTGTTGAAAATCGCGAACTCTACGTTTTTTAATAACTCCTCCTACACTACCATCCATTATAATACAAAATATTAATAATACCTTACCTTGTACGCACTCGCGGGTGGAATGGAACAGAGGATGTGGAAATTTTGAATAAAAAGAAAACAATATTCCGTTATTTTCAATTCCACACACAAACTATAATATATTTACACAAAAAAACAACAACACTTTGCGGGCTCGCGTAATAATCCGCGCTCGGTGATAGCAGACAGTAGCGGATCGCGGAATATTCCGCTCTTGGATGCAAATGGGTTAAACAAGGGACTACGGATTCCGACTTTTGTCACAATGTTTTTTGTCTCGATAAAATTAACTATTTGCGGTGGCAAGAAATCCACGTACGAATATACCAGAACGGTCTAGGATTTCGGAAACAAGTGCATGACGATGTGCATCCACGTCATTGGCGATTCTGCGACAAAAGTATAACGACTTGCGTGGCATGTCTTTCCACCGCAAGTTGTTGAAGGATTTGTTTTAAATAAAGTAAAAAATGTTTTTACATTTTGCAACATTGAAAGTTGGAGTTTTATTGGTTTTGATTAATGAAGAAAAAAATGTATTGCAAGATAAAACGATGCGAGATAACTGAAAATCTCATCTTTTTCAAATCTTGATTTAGAACACTTTCATAATTATGGGCCCATATGCAGAAATTCCGCAACTGAACAGACCTGTTAACTTGTAGCGTGCTTTCGTACTTGCTATTTTGTATTTTCAAATGTTTCGCGCCGCACCCCTCCTGGTATGTACTGTGGATACGACACTGCTGGCGGTCATTCTGGCTGCACATGCGCGAAAAAACCCGGCCCGGCTGGCATCACTGACTCTTCCTCCTTTTCTAAGCCGCAGTGCCGTAGTTAGGAATTTTTGTAGGGGAAACAGTGACGTAGTCACAACACAGTTAGACATTGAAAATGTTCACGAGCTCTCGGAGTATTATTAGTTATAAACGTTATACAATATGTACTAGTAAATATGTTTATTAAATTCTCTACAGGTAAGTTGTTTTGTATTGTAAAAAAGGAAATGGTTTTACATTAGATATACGTTTTCAGGTTTTTTCAAGAACCATAGAAATGTCAAATGTGGTTGGAAGCTTTAGGACTGATTGGATGGAAACCTTCAAAATCAGCCACCGTTTGCTCAGAGCATTTTGCAAACGATGATTTCAAAAATTCGAATGCGAATATTCGAATATTAAAAGAAACAGCCGTATCTTCGGTACGTATTTGTACAATTAGATGCAACAATTTTGATTATTTGAATTACTTCAAGAACTTGTAAATGTATGCAACATAATTAGTGTTAGTAATGCTTTGTACGTAGAATATTTAATGTTGAGGTTTTATGTATAAGTACGGTAATTATCGAAACTGCTAATAATCATTATGCTTATTATAGAAAATAATATTAATATTTTGTTCAGTTGCATCCAGCCTGTGAAAAGAATACGTCATCTGCTAGTTGCACAAGTACACCAAATCAAGAAATTGTATTTGCAAACATTAATGTACCTGCAAATGCATTTGTAGGCGCACCGAAAGAAAAGAATGAGACATCGTCATCGTCTGTACCGACAGTAAGTGATCATGAATCTTTTGTCGACGTCAATCTTAAAGGGGTAGACTTACATATGTCGGGACCAAAACAAAGATTCGTTTGCGAATTTTATCTGAAAAAGTAATGCAAGTAACGACTTCAAATTTTTCTTCACTGAAAGATAAACTCTAACAGAGTAGAAAAAAAATTTATTTTCGAATAAAGTATCCTTGAATATATTGAATATATAATCTATTAAATATATTTCATAGATTTGTAGATTATTATTTAGATTAATGTAAATTTTTTTTAATATATCATTAATTGTTGTGAAACATTTGAAAAATACTTAAAAATTGTTATTTTGTAGCTTATAGAATCACCTACTACTTCTACTCGTATACCAAAGATAGACGTCTCAACTACTATGACACCAAGCAGGTTATTTAACTCCCCAGGAAAAAAGCAGCTTCGGGAAGCGCACAAAGAGGAATTAAAACGAATTCGGCAACAAATGTATAATTATCGGAAAAGAGAAAGACGCTACAAGCAAAAAATTGGAAGGCTTAGCAAAATTATATGTATGTTAAAACGGAATAACTTATTGTCATTAGAGGAAATGGATATTATTGAAAATTTCAGTGAATGTAACAAAAATTTATTAAACTGACAGATAAGGAAGCTCAAGAAATTAGGAGTTTCTCGCTTATATGATCCTGAGTTGCGAAAGTTTGCTCTTACACTTCATTATTATTCCCCGCGTGCCTATAACTACGTTAGAGAAAAAATGAACAATTGTTTACCGCATGCAAAAACTCTCTCAAAGTGGTATACTTCAGTTAATGGTGAACCGGGTATAAATTCTGAGTCTCTTGAAATGATTAAACACCGTGTGGAAAATTCATCTCAGAGACTACCTGGGACATTAATTTTTGACGAAATGGCTCTACGCCAGCACAGGGATTATAGTTCGGGTAGCATTTGTGGATACGTAGATTTTGACGATAATGTTGAAAGTGATGATGCATTGCTAGCTAAGGAAGCCTTGGTTTTCTGCGTGGTTTGCATGAACGAAAAGTGGAAAATACCTGTTGCTTATTACTTAATAAATGGTATGAATGGAGAAAAAAAGCTAATTTAATAGAACAATGTTTGACTGCTTTACATGAAATTGGATTTAAAATTGTTTCGGTTACGTTTGATGGTACAATAACTAATCTAAGTGCTTTGAAAATTTTAGGATGCAACTTCCAATCGAATAATTTAAAAACATATTTTCAGCACCTATTAATAAAGAGGAAGATATTTGTCTTCCTTGATGCGAGTTATATGCTCAAACTGGTAAGAAATACTTTAGGGTCATCCAAAATTTTAATAGACAGCCATGGAGAAAAAATTAAATGGTATTTTTTGGAAGAACTCCATAAGCTTCAAACAGCTCAGGGATTACACTTGGGAAACAAGTTGAGCATAAGACACATCGACTACTTTAAGCAAAAAATGAAAGTAAAATTGGCAGCGCAACTTTTGAGTCAATCAGTTTCTGGTGCGCTTAGTTTTTGTCAAGACTCATTAAAGTTGGAAAATTTCCTGGGTTCCGCTGCC
Organism: Gasteruption jaculator; assembly: GCA_949825005.1. Taxonomy (NCBI): domain Eukaryota; kingdom Metazoa; phylum Arthropoda; class Insecta; order Hymenoptera; family Gasteruptiidae; genus Gasteruption; species Gasteruption jaculator. The sequence goes on from OX463762.1 coordinate 4,516,923, forward strand.
ACAATTACATTTTTCAAAAAATTTAATGATCTTTTTGATATCTTTAACTCTAAATCTTTAAAACAGCACGGATACTCCAAGCCAATTAATTCTAACAATTTCGATGAAATAAAAAAAGAACTTGAAAACACGTTCGATTATATTAAAGGCCTGCAAATACAGCTTTCTCCAGATACATCTAGATATACAGAATTATTATGTGCGAAAAAAAGACTGGTTTCCTTGGCTTTTTAATAAATATTCGAAGTTTGCTTGCTTTATTCCAAGAGGTTTGCAAAGAAGAAAATATTTTAAAATACATTCCAACTTATAAACTAAGCCAAGATCATATTGAAATTTTGTTCAGCGTTATTCAATCGCATGGCGGTGCTAACAACAACCCTACTGTAAAACAGTTCAAGTCAGCAATGAAAAAAATTATAGTCCACACAGAATTGTCAGCACTGACTACCGGAAATTGTATCCCATTAGAAGAAATTTCAATTTTAAATGTTTCCTCTGTGAAGAAAGCAGCCGATATCATCAATAATACTTATTCTTTACATCAATGGACCGATATACTTGAAATAGAAGAAACTCATGACTATGTCGAAAATATTTCGTATTCCACAGAGTTTAACATAAATGTTATCGTTTACATAGCTGGGTTTATTGTAAGAAAAATTCAAAAAATTGTGAAATGTAAGGACTGTATAAGTGTATTATTAACAACAGCAAAAGAAACAACATACCATGCACTAATTCGAATAAAATCACGCGGGTATCTGTTACACCCAGCAGCAGATGTTATATTCATATGTAGGACTGCAGAAAAAGCGATTAGAACACATATTAAAAATTTTAATACATTGCCCAACACAAGGTACCAAAGAATTTGTTTCGAAAATGGAATTATAAAAGAATTTGTAGATTGTAACATTTTCGACCAATTAAGTGACCACGAAAAAAACCAAGACCCCCTAGAAAATAATCACACCTGTTTGATAAAATTAATAGTGTCAATTTATGTGAAAACTCGAAGTTGCCACTATCTGAAAGAATTAAATGCAAAAACGACATATAGGCAATTTTATAATAAGTTAATTTTATTTAAAGGACAGTAACTGTTGTAATTGAATTGTAAATAAAGTAAAACTGAAACTTGTATGATGAAATAACTTTATTTTATCAATATTTGTTTTTATTTCATATCTGACCTTCATTAGTTTTTTCTAACAATTTTTCATACTTACTTTTTAGTAATAGTTGTGTGGACCACCCTGTATGTGTAACACATTAAAATAATTATAGACACTTCTATAGTTATTTCAAATATACTAACGTAAGAGTAAAATAAAAATCACAAAATAAACAAATTAATAAAAATTGACAATAAAAATTAAATAAAAATTAATAAACGAATCATAACAGAATTTTTTTCCTTGTAACATAAACTTTTTCCCTAAATTCTGCCCTTAAAATGATTAACTATAAAAACACGCATTAATTATAGTAAACATCTGAATCAATGCAAAATCTACAAAAACAAGTATTAACCTAAATCAAGAAATGAGCGTATAAATATAAAAAAGAAAAGAAGATAGTAGTCAAATTTAAATTATGGTGCGATTATATCAAATGAATCCTGCTTAACCGTCTGTCCATACATTCTTTCGTCTATGTTCGCATCTTATGCTTCATTCTAGGAGTTAGCTAATATAGACTATAGATAGGCTAATAGTATTTCGGTAACTATTGGCCTTGCAGCGGAAACTTCCGAATGGGTCCTACAGAGGAGTAGATAGAATTTGCCATTTCCGCCGCTTTATGCTCCGTCCATATATTCTTTCGTCCATGTGCTGGACCAAGAGAATATGGATGCATGGCATACATATCTTGGCGATGAAGAAAATTTCAGTACAGCTGTAAGTGTTTATTGTACGTCCTATTCACTTGTTTGAGGTGTAGCATATTTTAACACTTTATTTACGGATAGCTCGGTTTCTAAACAATTATTTCATTAAGAATGTGCGATGAAAAAACTGAAATCTAAGTATTGTTAAACTGCACATTTTGACCTCTATGTGTGTGCTAGTAAATAGAGATCATTCAATAGTCAAAAAAAGAGGATTAGAATCTACTTTAACTTACACACTATTAAAAGGTATGAAGATATAGTTTTATATGAAACCTGATTTCTGTTTAATAATAACATTGAGAGGTATTTAGTATGCGCTCCAATCCGTTTCTAAATGTTCAATTGAAATGAATTTATGTGATTAAAGTTACTATGAAGAAACATGTGACGGACTATAATAGACGCACGGATCCTACGAAAACCAGCACTTTGGTATTTACTGTTGAAGGCGTCAAGGAAAGTGTATCACGCTGGCTAAAGGATGCAAAGAATCGCTTTAAAAACAAAGCTGCCCGAGCGAGAAAAGCATTGGAGCAACAGGTTATAGAAGATCAATAGTGGATTTTTCGTTTTTAAGTTAAAACCAAAATTTTCTGTTTTTGGTTTATATGTATTGTAGTAGGTTACACTCCTTTATGGAATGGCACATTAGCGTTATACCATTTTATCAATAATATTATTATTCACTTTAAATTGTAGTTTACAAGACACATGTATGCAATGATAAATTGCTAGTCAATCAGATAAAATAATAACAAAAACGTTGATGATTAAGAAGGTTGGGTTAACCATAAAAATAAGAAGGATATTAATTTTTTATTTCTTTATTTTTTTAAATTAATGAAAGTATTCCTAAATATTAAATAATTTAAACTTGCCAAAAGTCTAGTGTATAGTACAGACATATTAAGTGGCTGTTATAAATTTTTGCTTGCCGTAAGATTCAAAGAGTCTTGATTGACCAATTTACTCCTGAAATAGTTTATTATATGTAAAATAGCAATTCTTTATGATTAAAAGAATTACAAAAGTTAAACATTTATTAATATAAAAAATAATGAAAAATTCAAAATTATGCATAAAAAAGTGTTCTAATTTTTGTTTTGTTAAGTTGTCCAGGAATTCTAATATTAATGTCATAATGAATGTTGTTCCAATCAGAATAAGTCATTTGTGGAGGTAAATTGGACAACTCCCTGATACTTACGACAAGGGTAAACCTGAAACAGCCACCTAATATATCGATATTATATCCTAAATATTTAAAAAATTAGATTAGTATTTACTTAGCAGTATTCTTGTTAATTTATAATTGAAAAATGCATTGTGTAAAGAAAAATATAAAAAATTAATATATTTTTTATTTCTACAGATGATCGAACCCCCTTATATAAATTAATAATTGAAGTATGCTAGGGTTTTGCCTATGTTTATGTAAACGTTACGCAACAGATGTAATTTATGTCTTAAAAATAAAGACTTTTGTAAACTTTTCATAGATATATCTGATATTCAATAAAAATATATTAATACCGTATATACCTAACTCGAAGACATTGATGCGAAAAGTCGATGGAATAACAACATACGCGATATAAAATCGTTTATTGACTCGATGAAATAACGTTGCATCTGCGCGAAGACAGATCTTATATCGACACGATGCAACAACGTTACATCCTACGTTGTTTCGCCGGTCAATTTCGAGTCGATGATCTCCGTGATGATCGATATCGCAGCAACATCGACGTCGATTCGAAGGGTGTGTTCCCATGAAGTAAGGTCTCATTTTAAATGTAAATAAATTTTGTACCAGGTGACTTTTTCGAATTTTCGAAAAAGATGGATGTTTCTTTATCGAGATATATGTATATGAAAGTAGACACATACTTCATACCGAGTTTTTTTACTCAAATCATAATTTTTTGAAAATTCTAAAAAAGTCATATCGTACCAAATTTAATTACCTTTAAAATGGGACCCCATTAATTAAAATCGGTTGGGAAATAGAGCAGCTATGGAACTTGGGCAAAAACACTTTTTTACCACACTTTAGTCGAAAAAAATAGCCTAAATGTGGCTCCACCGCGTTGTCACGCCAATAATGTAAAGGCTGGAAAGAAATATAGGAGGTGACGGCTTCCTCCACTCCATCTCGCCAGCTGTTCCATAGGCATGATACGTATGTTGACTTACCATATTTGGTGACATTTGACTCTCATGTATATTACGTCATTAGCGGCAATGCAATTGTTTTAGCACTCAAAACAAATTATCGAATTCTTTAACTTGAAAACGGGTAAACCAACCAGTGAATGACCAAATTGATTTATAATATTATATTTATAATATGATTTATAATACTTATTATTATGAAACAACTATTGAAATTGCATACAAAATTAATTTTTTTTACATATTTGTAAAAATAGTTACTTTTTGTTATTGCAATTACTATGAAATTAACTGTAATTTTCTTCCATCATAACTTCTAGAATACTAAAATCTAAAGTTAACATTCAATTAATGTAAATACTGATTGTATCTTCGGATCTGAGGAAATCTCCTGTAATCCAATTTTTCAGTGTTTTTCGATTTCATTAATTTTCGAAATTTTGTAACGTGGTATTTCGCGAGGCTCGGGCAACCTCACCACGTGCACTTTAATTGCTCTGTTGGGCGCCAGCCAGGATTCGCCTGGCGGTGTTGGGTGCTGAAAATCTTTAGAAACGGGGAATTAGGAAAAAGAAAACTCCCGAACTCGATAAATAATAAATGACAAAACCGGATCGGCCGGGCTATATTTAATAACAATTTGAACCAAGCATACAAACGAATTTACTAGTTCGCCAGTATAACCGTTAGTTCAAAAATACAAGATGTCGGCCGGAATACGTCCGGATCGCACTCTCTCACTCTCTCTCTCTCGTTCACTCTCGCACTCACACTCTTCAACAATAAAATTTCGAGAATCACAATTCAGTCACTCGGACTTAACAATTGGGACCTTCCGGAGAAGCCGGTCGGTTTCCCCTGGGCACGTTACCGCGAGCCGGAATCCCGGATTCCGGGCGAGCCACGTGGAAGAGAGTCGGTTACTCTCCTCCCGGAATCGTTCCAATTCGACCGGGCGACCGGGACGCGGTCGTACTAACCGGTACGGATCGAAAACGTACGATCAAATGACACAAAACGAAAAGTCGGAGACGCCGGTAAGCGTCACTCACCCCTTTACAATAACGAAGGAACCTCGCTCGTTCCTTGTATGATTCGACGAGGATTGTTGGTCCTTAAAATGGCGCCGGGTGGTGGCCAGGGAGGCGGCGGTCTTGCCTCACCGATGTCCAGCACAGGAATCTCGATTTCGTCGTCTTCTTCCCGAGATCTACCGGTAGTCCGGCTGGAGGGGGATAACGATCCGTATCGCAGCGCTGAAATCGTTAGTTGCCTCTGCGTTGTGCTGCCCTCGGTACTACGGGCGATCTCCTTATCATGCGGGAAGATACGAAATCTGGATCGTTGGTGGAGTTCTTCCGGATGTCTGTCCGTGGAGGATCTCCGAACAGGAAGGTCGGAGTTCTTCTTGTCCGGGCCGGAAGCTGTTCTATCCGATTTCTTCTGATTTCGGATTACGGCAGGACGGATCCTCTTCCATCGGCGACGTTAGCAGTTCGGCGATGTTTAAATATCCCTCCTGGTTAAGATGGCGATGGTCCTAGTCGGCCTGGTGAGTCGGCGATATTTCCCCAGGCTAGTGGCGTACCGATCCTCGATCGATACCGGCACGTGTGAGTGACCAGACGAAACGTTTTGTGAAATAGAAATAAAAGAACGTAAGTCAAGATTGACTGATTAGGTTATAGTGCCCAGGGGTAACGACGTGCTTCTTCGTTTACACGGGATTCTCGTTAGATTCCCGTGCTGGACATTTTCCCGGATATTCCGGAAAGGTTCCTTTAAGAGGACCTCCGGATAATTCTCAAAAGATTTGGATGGGGTCCGTAAAAACCCCATCACAATTTATATAATAGTTTCTTTGAAAGATGAAGTCATTCCTTCGTTCCCCCGCGCGAGCGTTCAGGGAGCTCGCTCAAAATGGCTGCCCCCGTCAATGTCGGGCAGCTCTTGTTTTGAGCTCGCTCGGACAGCACCAAAAGCAAAGAAGGTTTAAGAAACCCTAATCGGGGCTACCGTTGACCACAGATGGATGCAACCTCCGTAGTCCGGGTCTGTGCGCCCCTTTCCTCGGCTTCCTCGAGTCGGATTCCGCTCTTTCTCTCTCTCTCGTTCTCGTGTCGCCACAGTGTCGAGCGTTGCGATTGCCGTGACGTCCAACGCGCAAGTGAAGACACTGGCCCTGTTTCCGGCGTCTCCCATCGTGTCGAGAGGCTTCGAGCCTATCGATTGGTTTCGAAGGATCACGTACACCCCTCGAGTCGATTGACGATCTTGGGGTCAGAGGGAACCCCAAGTTCCCTCCGGACTTGAATCCCGTAGTGCATTTCCCGTAGTTCGTGGGAAATCGTCCCTCGATTTTCGATTTTCGACCGGGGCGTGGATATCCTCGCTGAATAATCCCCGGTCGACGTCGTTCCTTGGTACGGCTCCGAGGCTGACTCGCGGGGTTGTCGTCGGTGACGTCGTCGTAACCGTTTCAATTACGAGCCTCCCACGTTGCTCCAAACGGTGGTCCTCGCCGTCGACGACGGATGTCGCTACTCGTCCCTTGATATCGCCAAATTCGCCTCCCCCCGAATGGTCTTAGTTATCGACCCTACGATCCCTACACTTCACCTAATCCTCAATAGATATCGCTCGATACAAGATATTTGGTTCGCTTATACAAGGCGTGTTAACTTAACCTACGTGTTTGTCGACTTTCGCGTTGAACGTTTCGACGACAGATCCATGCTGATCGATCGTTATCGTTGATATTCGTTTCTCGATTTCGCGTCGCGATCGAGGAAAAGAACGCAAACGGTGTATAAGAGTGCGAGAGTATTTGTGAATGAGGAATCACTATCACAAACTTCATACCGATTAGACATACAAGATTTTTATAAGAGTCTTTGTTTGAAAAGCATTCGACTTCCTATAAGAATGTACCACTCTTAATATTTTAGATTATTTCATTCTCAAAATGTAAAAATCACAATGCAAGAAATTTTTTTTCCTATATATTTTAAGTTACATCAAGGAAACCACCCGAAACCACCCAAAATTTTAATAATTTTTATATACGTTGTACAGCAAAATATTCATTGGGAGCCGAGATATATAAAAAAAAGTTATTTGGGGCTGGAAATTCGTCACCCCATAATTCTTTTTTCTTCGGAAATGTCGTTGCACTATCGTACTTGATAGAAAATAATATTTAGCTCACACAGAGAGTATGTTTCATGGGATAAATATGCTGTTATTGTTACAAGTGAATATTCGCTTTAGAAGGTAGTGAACGATTTGTGGGGGTGGTTTTATGCAAAATCCTGAAATATGTCGATTTAATTATGTTTTTTATTTAAAATATAGCTTTTCTAATTTTTTTAGGCTAAAATTGATTTTTTACAGTGGATATATCAGTGAAAAATAATGTTTTTCCAAAATAAAAAATAGGGGTTCCAACCCCAATAGTCAGAAAAACATCCATTAACTAGCATTTTTCGCGAGAAACATTTTTCATTTTGTCCCATTGCAAATTATTCATTAGGAGCCGAGATATATCAGAAAAACGTTTTTTAGGGTCAACTTCGAGGGTGGTTTTCACCCCTTAAAACGTTTTCTAGCAGATAAAAAAATATGTATATTATTTTTTCATGTTCTACAAAAAATTGAATAAATTCGTCGATGTATGTGTTTTCATTTGTAAACATAAATCGACCATCCAAGAAAAGCTACACATACCAAAGTGAAGTCTTCTTTTATTTCACGGCAGTAGAAAGATTTGAAGAAAGGGGCCAGCTTCCTATATACATTATATATTTTCTAATATTTTCTCTCTGTCTCTTTCGCATCAGCCCCTTTCTTTGTCGCAAAAATGGAAGTGGTGGGGACAGCTCTATCGTGAGTTCTCCCCTTTTCTTGTAAAGCTACTATCTTACTCGACTCCATCTCACTCTCTCCCACAGGAGCGGAATCAGTGCCGTCTCTTGGGAGAAACAAGCGAACCGCTTTGGGTATCCAGGAGCCTTAAAATAAAATGATTACATTGCAGTTTTACTATAATTAAATGACCACTGAGACCATCGCGACAACTTTTCAAGATTTTGCATCTATTTTCAAGGACCGCAACTTTCGCTGGAATAAAGTTGCTTTCGTGTAAACAATGACAGATTTGCGTCAAGGGTTAATTTGGTGTTCGTACCAGCTTTTTTAGTCGCCCGACAAAGTTTTCGCTTGGGAAGCTACTTATCGCATTCAATGGACATCCCATATTTAATACATCGTCAGCTAAATGAATGATGTAATGCATGTTTAAAACTTGAGCTTAGCCTCCGTACAATATAGGTAATATCTCTACAAAACGGTGAAAATACAATTTCGCCAAATGGTTGAATCTAACAGCGGATTCCTCTGAACATAATATTTTGCACGCCACATGGAGCAGTAGAAAATGTTTAAACTGATTACGAGGCAATAATTTTTGTTAGATGATAAGGCCACAGTAAAAGAATCGCTGTATAGGCTTTCAGAAATAGTTTAGTCTCGACACATCCTAGAATCCATCGAGAATCCGACGAGTATTTATAGTTCGGGAATCCCTATCAGATCCCGATCAATATTTGTTTGGTAACTGCGACTTCCCGTCAAATCCCGATCGGGATTTGTCTGGTAACCAGGACTCCCCAACTTTCTGCACGGGTTTAGACGTGATAGATGCTTTCATATTAATTTTTTAATTTTCTTGAGTTTTGTCGCGCATCACGAACCGAGAAGCGCGCCAATTTTGAACCGAAAGCATTTACTATAAAACGCAGTCAAGTTGCACAACAGCTGTTTATGCAAACCTCGAAAAAGTAGCATTTTTTATGAATGTCCAAAAAATTTCTCGATGTAACGGCATACAATTGTTTTTACCCAAAAGATATATTTTAACAGAATAAGACAAGTGTAACAAAATTTTTGTTGCTGATGTTCGATGTTCTGAGGCTCCCAGGTAATTTTAAAAAAGAAGTTCGAAAGTATCCTCAAGGGGTTACAACACAGTGCGCGCGCGGTACGAGGGTGTATTTTTAATAATTTTTTTCGAGCAAACGATTGTTTTTTTCTATTGTTACTTGTATTCAATATACAGGGTGGGGAAAAAAGATGGAAACCCCTGAGTAACTTTGAAGGATCAAGTTTTCGTGAAAAATGTTTTAGACAAAAGTTTTAGTATTTCAAAAAACGAATTTACTGGTGACCTTGGATTTGACCTTGAGGTGATGTATAAAGGTTATTTTAAGGTCAACTTGATTTTTTTAAACGTAAACCCCTATTTCTGGCTCTAGATTTTGAAAAAGCAGGAAATTTCACGTTCAGACACGTATTATGATTAGGAGTCATAGTGAACCCGAAGGGTCATCTAGAGGTCAAATAACTCAAAAGTGTCCCGAGCCCGAGTAGCTTCGTAGGATCAAGTTTCGTGGAAAATTCTTGACACAAGAGTTTTAGTATTTCGATCAACGAATTTATCGGTGACCTTGAATTTAATCTTGGGGCTATGTTTGAAGGTTATTTCAAGGTCAACTTGACTTTTTAAAATAAAAACCCCGATTTTCGACATCGACACTGAAACGAGCAGGAAATTTTACGTCCGAATACGATATTTAGTAATATTATCATAACTAATTTTTTGAGCCCAGAAATGGGCCTGGAAAATTGAAAACTACGGACGTTCTGAAATTGTATATGTTTTGTAAATCTCACCACCGTTTCTTTTGTAATTTTTTTTCGTTCTTCCGAATGGACTAGGTACTCAGTTTTTGGGCCCAATGCCAAAAACAGAACAAAGTCGGACCGGACTTGAACAATTTTTAATAAAAATCCCTATTTGTTATGGCTGGTTTCAATTCTATGGGAAATTTTACGTCCAAATATGATATGATGTAATACTGAAATAATGAATATTATGAGCCTGAACAATGGGCCGACTACGATAAACTGTATTGAAACCTGAAGGAAGTCTTTAAAAGATTTATGAAAAAAAACCAAGTATTTGTTTTGCAAAATTTAAGAACGCTTTCGCTGAAAGTAGCTTAAAAATAAAATAATTTCTAAATATTTTTTAGAAGAAATGCTTAATCTAAGGTAATAGAACTTGTTACTAACGTAAATTATTAATGTTAATTTACATCAATATTACGATTGTAAGGGTGATGCGACGCGTAGAATCCGGGGAATTTCCCCAATTCTTTATAAGTGAGTGTCTTGCAGATGTTTTATTCGGGTTAAAATAACTACAAAGGGTAATTACCAAGGCCTACCCGTGGTATTACAATGAACTTTCTTTTCCGGACAATTTTATGGCACTTTTAACCCTTATTCCGGCATACAAAATCCGCGTATTTTTTCTGAGTAAGAAAATGCTTCCTGACCCACGCCTTGCAAGGGATTAACCAGTAAATATTTATTATTGGTCACGTAGGCAAGACCCAGCGTATCTGCAAATGTTGCATTTTTGGCCTTTTCTCCCACTCTTCCCTTGCATCGCGTAGGTAACATTATTCATAAATATTTTTGTAACAATCAGTCGTCTTCGTCGCCTCATCACCGAAAGAAGATCTTGTATATTTTCATTATTAAAGTTTAGTTTGAAGAATCTCACTTTTCATTCTTAAGTACGCGTAAACCTTAGACTTCTGGCCCTCGGTTAGGCAGAAACCGCGCTAAGTTACGCGAACCGTACGATAGATGCTATAGTGCGGCGAAACAGAACTTTTTGGTATTTATTAAGCTGAGTCAAGTTTTCTGAAGTGGGCCACCAAAAATCAACATATCGAATTTTCTATTTTTTTTGGCGATAATTATTTATACATATGTTAAATGTAATCTCCTAAAATTTTTTAAAAAAATTTTTATTTTTACAAAAGTTACAAACAAATTAGTTTTTACACTACTTTTTTTTAAAATAGCGATTATTCAGCGAGTTTTTAATAAAACTTTACCAAAATTTAATGGTAAGTGCAACATTAACAAAAGAATATAATAGTGTAATCGAGCGATTAAAAAAATGTAATTTATTTATAAAAAATTAATTTTGCAATAAACAATTTGATATTTAAGCAACTTCTGGATGAGATAAAACAATATTTTTTTATTTATTTAAAAGCTTTACCATTAAGCTACTGATATCTGCAAAAAAATTTTGGTAATATTCATAAGAAACAAAGTTATGAATTTTCGAACATTGTCGCGTAGGCACTGCAGGCGCGTCGCGCGCGCTCGCGCCTCGCTAGCGAGCTTTCGTCTACTATGATATGTATTTTTCTACTCTTACGATTACGGAATAAATAAAACTTATGAATATACACGTATATTACTTATTATTTGCAAACTTTTAATACAATACTATTATTATAGTTAGAAAAAATTTTACATTCTAAACTGTTCCTTGAGAATGGTTTGAAGCAATGATATTGCCGAGTTCCTTTTATAGTTTTAGCAGTAGAAAAACGTGATTCTAATACTTTTTTATGTTTTTCATATGCGTCCAAAGAACTAAAATCAAAGTTAATTTTTTTGAAAAAATCACGAGCCCATTCATAAAGTTTTTTTGTCGTTACGATCGTCTTATTTTGTAAACTCGCACGGTACGCGCTCCTCTTCACGCATCCACCAATACCATCACAGGCGCCCTTCCCGTGTGCCGTAGCAAAGAAGTGCCACTCAGCTTTGACGTCAAAATCTTTTTCGTGATATAATAAATTTAATAAATTGAATCGATTTTTATACTGCGATCCCGCGCCATCAGAGAAGTAAAAAATGTTTTTCACGTTTTGGGCGTTAAATTTCGATTTTAAAAATTTTATCATTTTCGAATTATAAAGATGAACTCCACATCGTGATTTTCATATTCGGAAAAAACTACGTAATTTATATTGTTGATAGTATTATTTTTTTAAAAATAGATAACATAAACGTGTAACGTAGCTTGATCCTTACTCCAATGCTGAGATTGGATTGCATCTTGCACATGGAAGGAATAATTTTCGGAGAAGTCTAACGTAACGAGAAAGTCGCCATCAGCTAGTAAGTTTTTTATATGTTCCAAATAAGATGTTTGAGATTTAGCAAGGAAATCGTGTTTCAAAATATCTGGTAAGTCAGCTGCAAGATTTTTCGTAAAAACGTTAGTACTTTCTGTTTGTGTAAGCAATTGACACCTGAAATACAAGTTAGAAATTTGAAAACATTTTTAAGGGACGAATAAATATGAATACTTGTAAATATAAACACCTGTCAGTTGTCAGCCATTGATTATAAGAAATTTTTTTGATCTTGTACTCTTGCAAAGATCGTTTCAAATCTTTTATAATCTGCATCGTTCCAGGACAATTACTGCAATTTCCCAAAAAACATTCGGCTGATGGAGTATCACAAATAATTTTCTCCAAATAATCGTGATAATTAGTTTTGAAGTCATATTTTTTGTGGGCGATTTCTTCTTTGAGTCCTCGGATTTTCAGCCGAATATTACCGTGAATCTTACACACGCAAACGTTATGCGTACCTTTAGGTCCTACTGGAATACAATGTTGTGGTCTTAGAGCTTTAAATACTGATAATGATATTTTCACGTCTGGATATTTACTTAAAAAATTAGCATGCAAATGCTTTAAATCTCCCAATAGTAGGCGTTTCTAAAAAGAATATTTAAAAAAATTATTTCTATTTAAAAATTACATAAACGTATTTTTATAATATCGCGAATTTAATTAAAATTATTATTATTGCAGCTTACTGTTTCATGTTGCCGTTTTCCATTAACGACGATTGACTTGACATCTTCTATTCCTGGCATAACTCGACTGACGTCATCTGGCAGGAAAAATGCTTTGACTTTTTCGATTAGATCGGCACTCAAAGCTCGGCCTTTCTTTTTGTCAGGACGAGCCAAATATCCCTGATTAGCACACAAATTTTTTGCAGTAGAGGCCATGCGTCTGCTTATGCAAAATTCTTTTGCCGTTTTTCGAATCGACCAATCCATTGGGGCTGTTGTCAAAAGCATAATTTTTTCATTTCGAGTTGCTGCACGAGACAAAGCCACTTTGATGTCACTGATCCACTTGTTTAAAAAATCAACGCCACTACAATTATTCGATCTGCTACTATCAATTGATTTACGTATAAGCTTATCATCGTCATCTGACAAATTTAACTGCAATTTTTTCCCAGGTGGTGCAGTAATCACTTCTTGAAATGCAGCCGCAAGCTTCACTCTTTTCATTTTATTATCTATCGCTTGGCATACATAATCTTTATCTTTTGACGATCCTGATTCCACTTCTTCCAGTTCTACTTCCTCTTCTTCACCTAAATTTCTTTGTTTTTCCATTGCATCTTTCATTGCTTCAAACTGAACAGACGTTTTATTTGACTTTTTATTTTGTTAAAGCTGTATTTTACACACAGCACAAACATACAAACCGTACAATCACTAAAACAGGTGTCATAATTTTCCGAAATAAAACTTAAATTTTTGTAAACACAACTATGACCTTTCTTTTTGAAAGGATTGCAGCAACTACGTGGCGGTGTCATGATAAAAACAATTACACTTACGCATTAAACAATACGCGGGTACACAATTTTAACGAAACGTGGCTACTTATGCCAGTAAGGAGGCTGTATGCCAGTTGGTCTGCAGTCCTCGATTCGCATTTGTTTATTGCGGTAGACATTTGTTTGTAGACGCACGGCGTATTTAAAATTTTAGATTTTTTTTCAAATGGTACGAAAAGTATATTAAAAATTGTTAAAAACTTTAAAACTTAGCTAATAATAAATAATATACGCGTATAATCATAAGTTTTATTTATTCCGTAATCGTAAGAGTAGAAAAATACATATCATAGTAGACGAAAGCTCGCCAGCGAGGCGCGAGCGCGCGTGACACGCCTGCAGTGCCTACGCGACAATGTTCGAAAATTCATGACTTTGTTTCTTATGAATATTACCAAAATTTTTTTACTGATATCTGTAGCTTAGTGTTAAAGCTTTTAAATAAAAAAAATATATTGTTTTATCTCATCCAGAAGTTGCTTAAATATCAAATTGTTTATTGCAAAATTAATTTTTTATAAATAAATTACATTTTTTTAATCGCTCGATTACACTATTATATTCTTTTGCTAATGTTGTACTTACCATTAAATTTTGGTAAAGTTTTATTCAAAACTCGCTGAATAATCGCTATTTAAAAAAAAGTAGTCTAAAAACTAATTTGTTTATAACTTTTGTAATAATAAAAATTTTTTTAAAAAATTTTAGGAGATTACATTTAACATATGTATAAATAATTATCGCCAAAAAAAAAATAGAAAATTCGATATGTTGATTTTTGGTGGCCCACTTTAGAAAACTTGACTCACTACAAAATGCTCTAAAGTGAGGTATAAAAAATTTATTGTGCTTTTTCGAAAAATGCGAATTTATAAATGTCCGCATATTTTTGTTTATACTAGAAACTAATCTTCATACATCTTTTAAAGACTTCCTTCAGGTTTCAATAGAGTTTATCGTAGTAGGCCCATTGTTCAGGCTCATAATATTCATTATTTCAGTATTACTTCATATCATATTTGGACGTACAATTTCCCACAGAATTGAAACCAGCCATAACAAATAGGGATTTTTATTAAAAATTGTTCAAGTCCGGTCCGACTATGTTCTGTTTTTGGCATTGGACCCAAAAACTGAGTACCTAGTCCATTCGGAAGAACAAAAAAAAATTACAAAAGAAACGGTGGTGAGATTTACAAAACATAATCGATTTCAGAACGTCCGTAGTTGTCAATTTTCCAGGCCCATGCCCAAAAAATTAGTTATGATAATATTACTAAATATCGTATTCGGACGTAAAATTTCCTGCTCGTTTCGTTGTCGATGTCAATAATCGGGATTTTTATTTTAAAAAATCAAGTTGACCTTGAAATAACCTTCAAACATGACCCCAAGATTAAATTCAAGGTCACCGATAAATTCGTTGATCGAAATATTAAAACTCTTGTGTCAAGAATTTTTCACGAAACTTGATCCTACGAAGCTACTCGGGCTCGGAACACTTTTGAGTTATTTGACCTCTAGATGACCCTTTGGGTTCACTATGACCCCTAATCATAATACGTGTCTGAACGTGAAATTTCCTGCTCTTTCAAAGTCTAGAGTCAGAAATAGGGGTTTATGTTTAAAAAAATCAAGTTGACCTTGAAATAACCCTTATACATCACCTCAAGGTCAAATCCAAGGTCACCAGTAAATTCGTTTTTTGAAATCCTAAAACTTTTGTCTAAAACATTTTTCATGAAAACTTGACCCTACGAAGCTACTCGAGCTCTGGGCACTTTTGAGTTATTTGACCTCTAGATGACCCTTCGGGTTCACTATGACCCCTAATCATAATACGTGTCTGAACGTGAAATTTCCTGCTCTTTCAAAGTCTAGAGTCAGAAATAGGGGTTTATGTTTAAAAAAATCAAATTGACCTTGAAATAACCCATATACATCACCTCAAGGTCAAATCCAAGGACACCAGTAAATTCGTTTTTTGAAATCCTAAAACTTTTGTCTAAAACATTTTTCATGAAAACTTGACCCTACGAAGCTACTCGGGCTCTGGGCACTTTTGAGTTATTTGACCTCTAGATGACCCTTCGGGTTCACTATGACCCCTAATCATAATACGTGTCTGAACGTGAAATTTCCTACTCTTTCAAAATCTAGAGTCAGAAATAGGGGTTTCCATTTAAAAAAATCAAGTTGACTTTGAAATAACCTTTAAACATCACCTCAAGGTCAAATCCAAGGTCACCAGTAAATTTGTTTTTTGAAATCCTAAAACTTTTGTCTAAAATATTTTTCACGAAAACTTGATCCTGCAAAGTTACTCAGGGGTTTCCATCTTTTTTCCCCATCCTGTATGTTTTTTAAATAAGCTGTCCACCAGGTTGAAAAACACAGTTTCGAGAAAAACGCGTTCAAAGTTTTACTGAAGAATAATTCGACATAGAAACTAAATTATATATCTGTATTGTTTTTCTTTGTTTCTCACCATCAGTCAGGTGTTCCTGGACCATAGAGTAGCTCCTCAGCATCCAGAAACTCATAATTTGTTCCGTGTTTTGCACGCAGACGACCCTCATGCGTGTTTTTTTCGGCTTTGTGCTCGGTCTCGCGTATCCGCTTTTCATCAATGGTTAGACAATATTGGTAGAGTGCTTCACCAATTTGTATTTTTAATATCTCCAATACATTAATGAGGCCAATATGACCATTGTTGAAAAGTATAGAAGCAATATTAACAGCAATTTCAACCGTGGGTGTGCCGTTCCACGACGTCTTTGGCACAAATTTCCATATAACAGAGTTCAAGCTCTCGTTGTTATTATGATTGAACGCGCCTAAGCATCGTTCAAGAAGCTCGTCATAGTTTAGGTCCATGTATATCGGTTTAGCGTATATAGTACATTGACGAAATATATTAGGGAGGGTAAAGTTCATAGGGGCACACAAAGGATGGCCAAATAGCAAACCCGTTAAATGAAAAAAAAAATGAAAATAATTTTGTTTACTGTGTTGTAACCCCTTAAGGTAGTAGTCGTGCTACCTTCCCAGTCAAAAGTTCAGTCCGCGCGATATCCGGCGCGCTGTTTTGCTACCCGCTCAGATTACAGCAAACTTTACAGCGTAACTGTACATTAAGCTCCGCCCCTTGAAGTATATACATATATACAATTACTAAGGAGCGTTAAGACAATAGACGCGTGGCAACGTTGCGTTTCTAATTTGGTACAGTTATAGGGACGTGCGTTTACGTCGGCAGAGCAGGACCCTTTACTATGTATAGTTAGAGTCGACGCGCGACGCGCACATGACGCGTATCGTATAGTGCATAACCTCACAAACATCATGTCTGAGCGTATTCGTTTGAAGAACGGCAGATTTATAAAAGCGATAAATAAAGAAAAAAGACTGAAAGCATTGGCAGCTATGGCACAAGCCAAGAAAAAAGACGATAGTATTAGTAACAGTGTTTGTCGAGGAAGACGCATTATTGATATTCAAGAACTTGGAAAAAATTTGAAATGTTGCAAGTGCAAGGAAGTGCTTAGTTTAGAAAACATAACGAATGAAAGACGTTATGGACTTCATTCTGTTTTTACTATTGACTGTAATAAATGTAAAATATCAAGTACAGTGCACACAGGCAAAGTAAACAAATTTGATGAAAAGAATTATTGCCAAACAAACTTGTCAGCAGTACTAGGTATGTAGACACATATGCATACAATAATATATTACATTAATACCCACATACATCTAATAGTAAATTAATAATTTTGTAGGCGCTGTTCACTCTGGTGCAGGTTGTGATTCTCTCAACAAAATATTCGCATGCTTAGATATCCCTACCATATCAAAAGATTTATACAAGAGATACGAAGGAAAGGTTGGCGAAAGTATTGAAAAGGCAGCAAAAGATAGTTGCAAACGAGCTGCAGAGGAGGAACGACGGTTAACTATAGAAAATATTGACAAAATATGTGAAACATTGTAAGCAAATGCAGCGTTTACATATTTATTTTTTTTTACTAAATAATGAATTTACAGTAATTTTTTTAACTGTACTCAAATAATTAATTTGAATTTGTATATAAGTAATTTTATACTTTCTTTTACACCAATTTTACTTATATGGTTGATTTTTACATAACATGATGAACTTGAATATTCGATTTTTACATCAGGACTTTTTATTACGCTTTGTTCTTTTTATGAATAAAATTGATCAATATGTGAGTGGATCAGTAAATGTATTTTACTTTTTATTTTTATTATAATTAATAAACATTTCTGAGTGTTAAGAGGGGCCTTAGCGATTATTATACATTTTGTTTTAAATGAATAAATTATTTTTCAACTATAAAGAATGTGTCGTATTTCTTAAAAAATTACATTCCTTACTTTTTTCCTTTGCAGGCCTGTCAACATAATCAATGACATTTTTCCACAAATGAAAATACTGCGATCCTGCGTTAATTCAAATTCTCCATCCAATTTCGATTCAACTATTGATACTCCTTCATTCATAAGTTAGCGGATAAAAATCATCTCGTAAAACACTTCGTAAATGAGTTATATGTCCTTGCTAAAACTTTTAAGGAGTTAAATAAAAAAGGCGTTATAACGCATATAAAAAAGTGCTTTACATATGCGATTGCACAAAATAAAGGCAAAACCGCAGTACTTGCTAAAACTTTGCGTACTATACCTGATCATTTATATGATCGCCACGAAAATTGCGGTGAATGGTGTAATCGGGTGACTGATTCTAAATCTCAAACTGTTAAATTGGTTGATGAAACATTATTTCATAGTTTGTATGATGTTTTTTGTAAATATGCGAATAACGCTAGTAAATTTTCAGTAGCAGCTTCGAGTCAGAGCAACGAAAGTATGAACAATATGATCGCGCACAAAGAACCAAAAAATATTTGTTTTAGTACGACCGCTGCTTGTGATTTTCGCGTAGCAAGTGCCATTTGTTGTAAAAATGACGGAGAGAATTCTTTAGTAAATGTGAAACAAAATTTAAGTCTCTCGCCTGGTACGCACACTAAAATGTACGCTTCTAAAGCCGACAAAATAAGATTTCAAAAGTCAAATAATGCAAGTTCTAAAAAACAAAAAGCACGCAGAAAACTACTAGCGCAAAAAAAGGAATATTCAAGAAAAAATAAGGAAAAATCTGAAGGTATTCAATATCAGTCAAATTGTGGCATTAATTTGAATATTGAAGCGATAAAAAAAAATGCTCCGGCTAATAGCAGTGCAATATTGGCGAGAGATTGTGCTATAATTTACTTTGACTTAGAAACTTCGGGGCTCGAAGGAACTGCAGATATTCTGCAAATTGCAGCGACATGTAAAGACAATGTTTTTAATATTTACATAAATCCAATTCAGATTATTTCTAATGTTGCCAATAAAATTACGGGCCTAAGTGTTATAGCAGGGCAGCTGTATTTGCATGATCAAATTCTTGAAAGTTTTAATATAGTGGAAGCTTTAAGTTCGTTTAGACAGTTTCTTAGTATCTTTGAAAATAAGTGCTTACTAGTCGCTCATAATGCTCGGTTTGATGTGCCTAGACTACTTCGTGCAATCATTAATAATAATATGATTAATGAATTTTCTGTGATAGCTGGCTTTGCTGACAGTTTGGCGCTTTTTAAAAAAGCTTTACCTGAACGAAAAGGGCCAGGCAAGTTCAAGCTGAGCACCTTAGCTCATGATTTCTTAGAAAAGAATGACGCCGAAAAGTGGCACGATGCTGAATATGATATCGTAGTACTACAAAAACTGGTATGTACTATTACCAAAGAAGAAAATATATTTAGTTTTAGTAAGAGTTTTAGCCAATACTTAATTGATATTACAAATACTGAAAAAGTCAATTTTGGAATTCAACATTTGACTGAACTGAAAGAAACGCTTTCAAGACATATGTTGCAAAAAATCGCACAACAAAATGTTACATTTCAATCATTAAAAGCAGTGTATATAAATGGAGGAGAGAAAGCAATTGTTGAACTTTTGTTACGAAAAGATGAGCAGAGTAGTTTGCAAATAACAAAAGATAAACGCGTACACCAAAAAGTTATTGATTGTTTAAAACGTTACGTAATTTTGCCTTAATTTATCATGTTAATTGTTTAAAATCAAAGATATGTTATTTAACAGTATAATTTAGCAATAATAAATTATTTAAGAGATATCTAAGATATATATTCTATGAAAAAATTATTTTATTACTAAAAAAATGTATAACATGATGGGATTCACATTATAAATAAATAAATTATTGCATTTGTATTTGTATTTATCTTTTTTTTTTCATATCTGAATTCAGAATATAAGCCTTACAAATAATAGTATCAATAAAAATAATGTTAATTTTTTAAAGGTTTATTTATATAACTATTAAAGGAATAACGTTAAACAAATAAAAAATGTATAGTAATGCCCTAAACACAGTTCGACGTCACAGATGAGTGAAAGAGAGAGAGATCGAGAGAGCGGTGTTGCCACACTCTCATGCTGCCTCCCCTCTACCTTACTTCATCGGTCGGAAATCGCAAAACATTGTTCACTTTAAACACGTATTATACATAAACTATGACGCTGGCCATCTTCAGATTTTTTATATCATATGTTTAACCCGTCGTTAATAACATATTTATTTTTTGAATGTATGGTAAGAAGCGTTCAGACATAATAAAATAAAGTGCTGCACAATATGGGTTTTTACGTCTGCGCGCTATACCATTACATGTAAAATATCAAAACTTTCATGTAGAATATCTCACTAACTATGTGGCTAGGCTTTTTACAATTTAAATCAGTGAACCGTAACAGTATTATCAACGTGTAGTCAAAATTTCAGAATCATCGTAAGAAAATGGGTTTACACGACTACTACCTTAACCCATTTCCGCCCAAACGACGAGATTTTGTACTCGACTTTCGAAGCTATAACTTAATGAATAAATGTCTTGGAAAAAAATCGTGACATAGTGTTTTCGAAAGCCTAAAACATCCTCTTTCAGATGGCATGGTCGAATTGGACCTAGAATTTGATTTGAAAAAGTTATAATCGATTTTTTTTAAAAAGTGCGAAATTTTTATTCTTCCTCTTTTTAAAATTTGTATTTTGAGTCGGAAAAAAATTTTTCTGGTTGCTCAAATCATGACGTCTAGTGCCATTAACATCTGTTCTTTAAAACCTCATTGGAATTATTAAGAAATTCCACTCGGCAAATTCAATATGGCGGCCGAAACGAAGTATTTTTTTATTGCAATATTACATTTTTTTTTCTGGAATACTATAGACTTAATCAAAAAATTTCTAAGAACAAAAAAGTCTTAAAATTGATCAAAGAATGCACTCAAATTTTTTCAGAATTTTTTGAGAAAATTTTTCAAAAATTTCAATTTTTCGATTTTCCAAAAATTAAAAATTTTCTCAAAAATTCTGAAAAATTTTGAGAACATTCTTTGATCAATTATAAGATGTTTTTGTTCTTATAAATTTTTTGACAAAGTCTATAGTTTTTGAGAAAATACATTTTTTTCCGGCAATCATGTAATAAAGATCAAACACGTACTAGAAATGGAAATTTTCATTTTTCACTTTGAAACTTCTTTTTCTCAAAAACTATAGACTTTATCAAAAAATTTATAAGAACAAAAACGTCTTATAATTGATCAAAGAAAGTTCCCAAATTTTTTCAGAATTTTTTGAGAAAATATTTCATTTTTGGAAAATCGGAAAATTGAAATTTTTGAAACATTTTCTCAAAAAATTCTGAAAAAAATTGAGTGCATTCTTTGATCAATTTTAAGACTTTTTTATTCTTAGAAATTTTTTGATTAAGACTATAGTATTCTAGAAAGAAAATGTAATATTGCAATAAAAAAATACTTCGTTTCGGCCGCCATATTGAATTTGCCAAGTGGAATTTCTTAATAATTCCAATGAGGTTTTAAAGAACAGATATTAATGGCACTAGACGTCATGATTTGAGCAACCAGACAAATTTTTTTCCGACTCAAAATTCAAATTTTAAAAAAAGAAAGAATAAAAATTTCGCACTTTTTTTTAAAAAATCGATTATAATTTTTTCAAATCAAATTCTAGGTCCAATTCGACCATGCCACCTGAAAGAGGATGTTTTAGGCTTTCGAAAACACTATGTCACGATTTTTTTCCAAGACATTTATTCATTAAGTTATAGCTTCGAAAATCGAGTACAAAATCTCGTCGTTTGGGCGGAAATGGGTTAATCTGTTTGAGTGTCACCATCACCGGAACCTCACTTATGATAACATTTTAATTTAACCTTATTTTTTACCGTAATTACGGGACAAAGTAACACATTTTTTATTTTTTGCAAAAAAACACCGCCAATTGGTTAATTTGTAATATAAATTAAAATATATGTGCAATACTTAAAATATTGAATGTTTTTATATTCAGTCTGTTTTCGTATGAATTTTCTACGTATTTATATACATTTGTATAAATCCCATATTTTGAAGTGTAATGAAAATATGATAAAGTATTATATGTATTGTGACGGAGACTTTTTCGGACGTCAGTCAAAATTTCAGACTTAACCGTATTTGGGCGCCAGGTATTCCTACATACCAACTCAAAACCCTTATCTCTAAATCCACAAAACTTAAACTTAAACTTAAACGGAAACGGATCTAAAGATATCGGGCGAACGCAGGCCTCCGGCTACTCATGTGGGTTATGGAGACAGGGCGTGGTCTAAAAAAAAAAACTATAAGGTAACGAGAAACTATAATCGAGACATTTATTCGGCTTTTCAACCGTTTCAGAAAAAGATATTCGTTAATACATAGTTTTGCGAAATCAAGAACTTAAACGGAGCGTTATTCGCGTTCAGGTGGCCGCAAGGGAACGTATTCGAGGTAGCCGAAAAGAGAGACAGAAACTAATACATTCTTAGGAAAATCGAGATCGTTAATAACGGGTACAGATATTCGCAACTTTATACATTTCAACTAAACGGAAAAGAGAGCCGAATAAATGATAGCGTGATCCGTTATGCTGACCAAATCTTTAGGAAGCGGGAAGATTCGAAATGCATCAAAATCGACATATATATGGCAAATCGATAGGTAACGAGATTCGATAACTTACGAAGATTCGGTAAAGACAAAATGACTTACAGTTGGCGAAAAATCGACATCGTCAAACCGTTTGGAGAGAGAGAGATAGGCAGGCAGCAGTTTCCCGGTTTTCGTGTTCCTTCGGCCGCGAAGACTCGACGCAGAAGATCCTTCTTTCGGTATCCGAAATCCTTAGGTAGTCGTTATCTCCCACTCGTCCTTTATCGATCCGTAACGTGACTGGTGGCTTGAAATCCTTAACTATCCGTCCGTTTTCGGGGTGCCAGTGTCGTATTGATAATATACGGCCCCTAAACCTCAACTTCTAAAATCGTCATTATTCTTCTTTCAAAACTTAGCGGTAAACGTAACGGTAGGATCCGAGCTCCTGGAAGGTCCAGGGTATAGCTCCAGGCTACTAAGACGTTGGGTCTTCAACTAGGATGTAGTTGTTAGACCACGGCATCCTAGCCTATATAAAAATTGACAATGGGGACAACGCTGGCCCAAGGCTGTATTACGGTGATCGAGCCTTGGCAACTAGGCTTGGGCCAGCATTGAAATGATAACATCAGTTCAAGATTCCACCGATGATGAGTGCCAATCCTGCTTCAATACTGGGCATATAAGAATGTGAGTCTGGTGTAATATCAAAACAATTGTCAGCCAACTCTGGCCCAGTCTAAATAACAGGCTTGTCTGAGGTTCGGCAAGCAGATTTGGCTGACTCTTAGCGAACACGCCTGCCCCAATCTTAGACGGCAAGGTTGCGGCAGCACTCAAATGATAACATCGGCTACACCTTCCGCCGATCCTGACTACCAATCATGTCGCAAAGCTTGATAAGGTACATCATAGCTTTGGCATGATCTACAAATTATTGTATACCAATGCTAAGCCATTGCTGAGCCAATCTCGGGCTAGTACTGGGCCAATCTTGGGTCAGTTCTTGTTCAATACTGGACCAGTGCCGAGCCAATGTTGGGCCAATCTTAAAAATTAAGTAAATTAAAAATAATTCGTTGCTTTATTATTATCTTCTTCTGTTTATTTGACTGTTTCAATTTTTTAATTACAAAAATGTCAACACATTTTATGTGTCTATTATAATACCACATTTTCTTTATCATTATTATTCTGAATTTAAATCTGGAACAGTAAATTGATTTAAGATATATTCCAGCTTACGATCAAGCTTACATATAAATTGTGTATCACAGTATCACTTGCGAGAAACAAAACCATCTAGCGTTAGTTAGCCGTACTACAGTAGACGGCTGTACATACATTGCCAATATCGGCTGGTGTACTTGCCAGTGTTGTTTCAAAATGTGTTGCCATTGCTCGATCGTACTTAAGCCAGGATTCGGCCAAAGCTTCCGCGGCATAGGGTCAACGATGCTTTAGTATAGATAATTTTCTTTTCGCAGAATAGTTTATCTGAGTGAAACAAGGCTCAAACAAGGCTCAAACAAAGTTTGGATGAAGTCGAATAATTTGATTCAGCCAGGGCAGCCCCAAGCCTGTAGCAAAGTTGGGGCAGCCTTCGCCCAATTCTTGGCAACGAAGTGTCACCATTTAATTGCCAGCATTCGACTAAAGCTTTGCCAGCATAGGGCCAACGATGATTTTGCATAGATAGCTTTCTTTGCGCAGAGTAGATTCTCTAATTGAAACAAGGCTCAAACAAGGCTCAAACAAAGTTTGGATGAAGTCGAATAATTTTATTCAGCCAGGGCAGCCCCAAGCCTGTAGCAAAGTTGGGGCAGCCTTCGCCCAATTCTTGGCAAAGAAGTGTCGCCATTTAATTGCCAGTATTCGGCTAAAGTTTCGCCAGCATAGGGCCAACGATGATTTTGTATAGATAGCTTTCTTTGCGCAGAGTAGATTCTCTAATTGAAACAAGGCTCGAACAAGGCTCAAACAATGTTTGAACGAAGTCAAATATTTTTTTTAGCCAAGGTAGCCCCAAGGCTGTAGCAAGGTTGGGACAGACTTCGCCCAATTCTTGGGGAAGAAGCGTCACCATTTAAGTGCCAGCATTCGGTCTTTCCCTACATCTTTGTCTACCAAGATTGGCCCAACGTTCGTTGCCGAGCCTCGATTGTCAGCGTTGGCCCAAGACAGTTTTGATTGTCAGCGTCGGCGCAATCTGTAAATTTCTATATGGGAGGTTTTGCTAGTTGGTCCGGTCGTCATCTGGTAGGTTTTCAGTGGGTCTTTGATAGTGACACCACGCGGCTTCTTTGGCTTTTTAGGGGATCTTTAACCCTTGCCATCGCCTTATCTGGAGCGCAACTCGTAGCAAACTTTTCCTCTCATGTCAGTCGCTACAGATCAAAACGGCGACAAACGCCAACGGTATCTTAATCCTTAAATAAAATGGAGCCTCAGTGGCAACTGTAGCGGGATCCGAAGCTTCATCATGGACGGATGATAAAAGGCAGCTTCGACATCTGGACGGTGACGTAGACGCATCTGGAGCTGCAACACCCTTAACGTGATCCTGAATGTCCTTCGGGGATCGGTATCCGGTAGCTTCGACATCGTGAAAGGTATCGTGGAGGTAGCTGGAACTACGGCATCGTAGTAGATCGATTGTCCTCTTCTCTCTCTTCTCTCTCCGAGAATCTAGACGAATCTTATACGCAATACAAATCCTAAACGATAACGAATCTTAGGTAACTAACTATAATAAGATAGCAGGTAACGCGAAGAATTTGGTCAGCGTAACGCTGCGTGTCATCTTCGAACGACACGTGTTGTAAATCCAACACGTACCCAGAACCAGAAAACAGAGAAACAGTAACCGGGCAATTCCGCACGGTTACAGTATATGAGAAACATTTCTATTTTAAATAGTAAATTATTTTATAGAATTTTTTATATATTTTAAATTCTTTAAAGTCTGTAATTAAATTGACATTGTTATTGTTACTATTTTGAATATGTAAAGCTTCCAATGTTTTACGTTTAGTTACATTTTTTTCTATTTCTAAAATTTTAATTATGTTGAAATTTCAACTGTGCTTTTCTATACTTCATTTTTCTACATTTTTTCGAATATAATAATTATGTTCACAAATTCGTTTTTCTACACTTCTTTTTGTTTCTCTTATATATATTGTAGCGCAACTCCCGGTCGCTTGCGACCGTAGTAACGAAAGGGGAGTTGCTGCTGCAAATTTCCACGCTCAGGGAAATTGCTAAAATAGAGAATTATATCGGGAGGAAGGAAGTCGGGAGGTTGGGCACCAGTCTGATGATTCGGACGCGGATTTTCCCTGAGGGGGCCCGGTCCAGCTCAGAAGGAGCTATGATACCCTCTAAGAGGAGATCCGTTGTCTGAATTCGGAAATAAATTGCCAGAATTCCGACGACTTTTGGTTTTTCTAACCGATTCGAGAAAGAACGGCGTATATTTAAGTCACTAATTATTTTACAAATTACAACTTTAGTAAAGACAGAAGAAAAGATAGTAAACTTCAAGGGTTCCGCACTTAGAATTTAAACGAGAACACGCGAAAATACAAAAAGATAGTTGCGAGTGAACAGATCGAATTCAAAAAGAAAAATAATAGATCAAAAGATACTAAACAGAATCGCCTAATAATCGGAAGAATGGATAGCGGAAGCGGGATGACAAAAAGAAAGGTTTCGAGATTTTTACCGGGGAAATAGGAAAGTGGAGGATGCCAATTTCTCCAATCACCTGATCGCAGTGGCTTCTGGACTCCCGAAGACCACTCCCGGCGGACGAGGATACGGTGTCTCCGTTGAATTCCTCTTAAACGTCCCAAAAATCCTCGAGGTAGTTAAAGGCAGTTGAGGCAGTCACAGGTAGTTTTCACAAGTCTATTCCGTACGGCGGCTCAAGAATCTCTGAGGAGAACCGATCTCGGTCCCCTCAGATTGTTATCGGTAGCGCCATCCTAGCTGTCGCAGGATTCAGGAATCGCGATGCTCGGGTGATAATTATGGCATCGACCCATTTGTCGTTATCGACCCGTCTCCTATGAATCGCTAGATGGCACTCTTCCTTGTCTAGAGTGTAGCCGATTCTGTATTTCGGGACCCTTCCTTCCTTCTCTCTCGCTCCGGAGTTGTAGAAGATGAAGTCCTCTTCTTCTTCCTTTTTCGTTCCTCGTGTTTGATCGTCGTGATCCGAAATTGGCAAGAGGGTCTCAGGAAAGGAATTAACGGAAGTATACGATAGGGATCCGAATAGAAAATAGAAATTTTAGCACTAATAACAGAGCACAAAATAAGTAATAACATAATGAATTATATCAAATGATATTCAACTAAAATAACAAAAATAGATCGTTACCAAATAGCTTTCGGGCGTTCTCGGAGAGGTTCCTGAGCCTTATTCTCCGTTTTTAGTAACGGGCGCGAAAGAAATTCGAAATAATTAATGCCAAAAAAACTTAATGTAACGGAGGAAAATTTCCACGTTACAATATTTTATTACATATGTTAGCCTATAAATGGAAATAGACTTATTTTTTCTCATTGAAATATTTTATTTACAAAGTGTAGTTTGGTTTGGAGCAAACTTGAAATGTAACTAACTTAAAAATAAGAAAATTAGGAAATTTATTACATTTGGTACAGGAGAAAGAAGGGATGGTAGGAGTTTCCTAGTTGTATTTGCTTAATACTGATTGGTGCAAATATAACACATAATTTTCTAACATGAAGAGGTAAGAGTGGGAGAATAGCGGGATGACGAGTTGCGGATCGGAATACCTGAGAAAAAGGGTAGCGTGGGGTAATAAACCTTTATTGAGAGGGATGGAAAAGTAATAATAAAAACTAGTATTTAAAATAAATGACATTTTGGGAAATTCCAAATCCTTAAAAGATGTGACGCGAATAATGCCTTACTGCTGAGGTAATGAAAAATAAACCCTTTGCAGATGGGAGTAAAAAAAAATAAAGTCCTTGCAGATGTTGATGAAGGTCGTCTAAATTATATGATAAAATTTATGAGGTTTGAAAGGCATTGGAAAAACCCAAGAAAGGTAAAATTTGAGATTTGAAAGGCATTGGAAAAAACCCAAGAAAGATAAAATTTGGAAATATTCTTAACATACTCCCCCCTTTGAAGGGCTATGACCTTCGAAAAATAACAAACAGAAAGAAATATAAATATGTTAAAATGAGAATTGACACTCTATAGGTTATGCATCAACAGGTAATATGCATAACTTTGATGCTGGTCTTTTATATTGACCCTTTGAAGTTTTAACAGTGGCCGCACGGACCACACCATCTGATCCAGGATGTATTTCTTGAATTCTGCCAACGGTCCAACACAAGGGAGGGAGATCGTCTTCCTTGATTATTACCAATTGGCCATTAGATAATGGCTCTCCTTTAGATCGTTGCCATTTGTTCCTTTGCTGATGCTGCAGAAGATACTCCTTAGACCATCGTTTCCAAAAGTGCTGCTTGATTTGCTCTATATGTTGAAAACGATTCAGGCGGTTGACAGGTGAATCTGTCAAATTTGGCTCAGGAAATGATGTAAATGACTCCCCAATTAAAAAATGTCCAGGTGTAAGGAATGATAAATCATTTGGATCGTTGGATATTGGAGTTAGAGGGCGTGAGTTTAGAACAGCCTCTATTTGCACCAATAATGTGTACATTTCCTCGAACACTAGACCAGATTCTCCAGCAACACGTCTCAGATGATATTTTGCAGATTTGACTGCCGCTTCCCAGAGCCCGCCAAAATTCGGAGCTTTGGGCGGTATGAAATGCCAGTTGAAAAGCTCTTCGTTTGCGAAGTTGTAGATTTTTCGACTATGATCTTCGGAGTCGAAAAGCGCCTTCAATTCCCGTAACTCATTGTTGGCTCCAACGAAGTTGGTTCCATTGTCGGAATAGATGTTGGAGATTTTTCCTCGGCGGCAGATAAAGCGTCGAAGTGCGGAAATAAAGCTTTCAGTCGTGAGGTCGCTTACTAGCTCTATATGCACGGCCTTAGTGGCTAAGCAAACGAATATTGATACATAAGCCTTTGAGGTGACGTTTTTACGTCTTTTAGAGTCCTTAATAAGAAATGGCCCGCAATAATCCACACCACAATTGTTAAACGGCCGAGAAGGAACTAAACGGCAAGCTGGCAAATTTCCCATCACATATTGAGCAGGTGTAGGAGATGATCGGAAACACTTAACACATTTTTTTAGAATTTGACGAATAAATGTCTTTGCAGCGAGAGGCCAGTATTGGGAACGAATGGCAGTTAGCGTTCCTTGGACACCAGCGTGTAAATTCTTTTTATGCTCGTATTCTATTAGGAGCTTTGTAAAATGATGCCGTCCCGGTAGCAATATTTGGCATCTAGACGCGTAAGGGAGCTGTGCATGACGCAATCTGCCCCCGACACGTATTATGCCATCATCATCGAGAAAGGGATTCAATGATAGTAACTTACTATTTCTGGGCAATTCAGTTCCGTTGCTTAAAGCCACAATTTCTGAAGTAAAACTCGTCTGTTGCACGTGCTTAACTAAACGTTGAGTCGCTAATTTCAGATCGGCCGCCTTCAATAAGTTGGTATTAGTGTTGTTTTCATAAACATGACCGCATTCGGTAGTTGCACTGTTAAGCTTGTCCTTAACATTGTCTCTTACACGCTTCGACGAATTGCGTATAAATAAAAGACAATAAGCTGTGACCCGAACTAGCTTCGCGAAACTGGAGTGCTTTTCAATGACCCCGAAACATGCTGATTGGCTGGTTAAAACTATCGCGGTTTTACGTAATTCTGGAACTGCTACCTGGTCTGTGATAATTGGTGAAGCTGGCCATTGCGAAGAATCCTGAACTAGCCAATGGGGGCCGTTCCACCATAACTGCGAATTTATCAGTTCCATTCCTGTCAAACCTCTTGATATTATATCAGCTGGATTGTCCTGAGTTGGCACGTGATGCCATGCTGAAACAGGGCTGCATTCTTGTATCTCACCAACTCTATTTGCTACGAAAACATTCCACTTCCTCGCTGATGAACATATCCAATTCAAGGCTATTGTTGAATCAGACCAATAATGCGTTTCATCAATGTTGACGTTGATCGATACCTTAACCTTTTTCATCAGCTGTGCGAGGACCAGAGCGCCGCAGAGCTCAAGACGCGGTAGAGAGACATTCTTTAAAGGGGCCACTCTTGATTTTGCACACACTAATTGCGAAGTGTGATTTCCTTGTGCATCTGTGCATCTCATGTATATGCACGCACCATATGCTTGTTGACTTGCATCGGCGAATCCATGCAGTTCAATGCGTGGCGACGATGGATTCTTGATCAGCTTCCTGGGAATGCTGAGTTTATGTAAGTGCGCTAAATCAGCGCTGTATCTTGACCATTTTGTGTGCACGTGTAGAGGAACTGATTCATCCCAATCCAATTGAAGTTGCCACAGATCCTGTATTATAATTTTGGCTACTATGATGATTGGACCTAGTAAACCTAAAGGGTCAAAAATCTGAGCAACACTTGAAAGAATGGACCTTTTCGTTATCTTCGCATGATGAACTTCCTCTGGGATGTTATAACGAAGATGATCACTGTCGAAATGCCACTGAATTCCTAAAGTTGTTGTTGATTCTTCCTTGTCGAAAGAGAGGACATCAGTCCCAACTGAATCACATTGCCCTTCACTTCTTAATTCTGATGCATTTGATGCCCACTTTCTAAGTTCAAAACCTCCACTTTCAAGAATTTTGAGCACCTCATTTTTGATGGCGACGGTTTCTTCGATCGTTTCTGCACCAGTTAGAAGGTCATCGACGTGGAAATCTCGAAGTATGACCGCGGCTCCCTTTGGATACTCGGCAGCCATAAGATGCGCTAATTGTCTTAATGATTTAACGGCAAGATAAGAAGCTGATGCTGTTCCGTAAGTAACTGTCAGTAGTTCAAAGGTTTTAATTTCTTCATTTTCATTATCCCTCCACAAGATTCGTTGAAGAGGCGTTTGAGATCGATTTACCAGTACTTGACGGTACATTTTAGCAATGTCACCTTTAAAAACAACTTGAAACGTGCGATATCGTACCAGTATTGAAAATAAGTCCTGCTGAAGTGTGGGTCCTACTAATTGGATGTCATTGAGTGAGACTCCTGAGGTACTTTTGCATGAGCCGTCGAAGACTACTCGTAATTTTGTAGTGGTGCTAGTTTCCTTGATGACAGGATGATGCGGTAGGTAATATGCCTTTACCTCCTTGTTTTCGTCCTTAGCGACTTCCTCCATGTGACCCAAAGCGATGTATTCGTGAATGAATTCGCTATAATCCTTTTTTAACTCTGGCTGACGATCTAATTTTCGTTCCAGGGCCAAAAATCTTCGCATCGCGATGTCTTTAGTTTCTCCAAGAGATTGCAACTTATCTTCCAAAATAGGCACCTGGACAACAAATCTTCCTGATGAGGTTCTCCTATAGGTTTCTTCGTATAGTTTCTCACAGTGACGTTCATTGGAATTGAACGGATTTGTATTGGAAATGTGGTCTATTTCCCAAAATCTTGAAACCATGTTTTCTACGCTTTGGGAAATGGTCAGATTACATAAAGTATCTCTTGGCGGTTGTTTGATTCCATGAGACCTTCCAGACACTATCCAGCCGAAGTGAGTCTTTTGCAACGAAGGATGATTGTTCGATGGCTTAATTTGCCCAGCACAGATTAGATTCCAAAATATTTCAGCTCCTATTAGGAGGTCAATTTTTGAAGAAGTGTGAAATTTCGGATCAGCTAATTTTATACTGCTCGGAATCTTGAAATCATTTGGAATTGTTGATCGTGAGGGAAGGTCATCAGTTATCTTTGGTAGAATTATACAATCCAAATCCGACTTGAATGCATTATGTCTCGATTTGATTCGAACTTCCACTAAATTTCGTGCATGTGATTGAGTAGTTCCTATTCCGGTAATCGAAAGATAAATCGGCCTTTTACGCAATCCTAACTTGTTTGCAAGATCTTCGGTGATGAAATTTGATTGAGAGCCACTGTCCAAAAGTGCTCTGCATTCATGCGTAATGCCCCTTTTGTCATAAATGTTGATGATGGCAGTTGACAAAAGTATTTGTGACTGACCTGGCTGTTGAGACGAGCAGTTAGCACTCGTGCTAGCTAACATGCTATTTTGCTCCTGAGTTGGAACATCTTCGTTTGTGATTCGTTGTCCTTCCCCACTGGATTGGAAGTGCAACAAGGTGTTGTGTTTTCCATGGCATTTCTTGCATGAACCATAGGGGCATGTCTTGCCCTGATGAGATGAAGAACGTAAACAGTTTATGCACAATTTTGATTTTTTCACCTGAACTACCCTCTGATCCACAGGAAGCTTAATGAAGTTATCACACTGATAAATGGGATGATTTCCCTTGCACAAAAAACATGTGAGTTGATTTGTAGATACATGAGACGTAGTTCGCCTTTTAAATGAATTTTTGTGTGTCGAATTGTCGAGCTGAGAATGTCCTTGTTTTGATAATATCGACGTTCCTCGCGACTTCCGCGCTACAGATTCTAGCGTTTCACATTTGTGATCCAAGAAGTCCAGCAGCTCCTTTAATGTGGGTAGTTCGCCCTTCTCCAAGGTTTCTTCCCAATCCTTGTCAGTTTGACGATCAATCTTTGAAGTGACGATGTGAATGATGATATCGTCCCATTGATCTGTTGGTCTACTCAAACGCTTTAAGGCGCTCAAACGCTTTCGTAGACCGCTTGTCAATTGCCGCAAATCCGCATAATTTTCTTTGACCAGCGATGGTAAATCAAAAATTGCCTTTATATTTTCGTTCACTATGAGTCTTTTGTTGTCATATCTTTCTTTTAACAGCGTCCAGGCATCCTCGTAATTAGCTGCTGATATTTCCACGGAGTCTATTAATTCCGCAGCATCGTTTTTCAGTGATGACAATAAATAGTGGAATTTCTGTATGTCGGGCAACTTTGAATTCAGGTGAATCAGTGACTCAAATGTGTCACGAAAACGCGGCCAGTTTTCATATGCACCTGTGAACGTAGGCAGATCTACCTTGGGAAGACGAAGCGAATTTTGCGAGGTGCTATTTGAACTATGATCTGTGTCTAAGCGGGCGTTTTGCGGTAATCTGTAATGCTCGGATTTAGAAGTGATTAATTCTTCTATCCTGGTCAGCACTGAGTAATAATGATTTTCGAACTCTGTTCTCACTGCACTGGACTCTTCTTCATTGTTTATTAAAATGTCTATTTGTATCTGTATGTCTTCAAACTTTTCCCAATTTTGAATTAACCTTTCCTTGCGGTTATTTAAATCAATGAGGTTTATATTTTCACTATTTAAATCGTCCAAATAGGAATGAAGCCTAGTAACTGATGCCTTGATTTGCCCTCTTCGCACCTTCAGGCTTTTCAATGTTGCACTTTCTTCAGCCATGATAAGTTAACAAAACTTTGATGATTGCTATTATAGATAGCACACTCGAACTTGCAATTGACACATGAAACACTGCACCAACACTGATTTAAACTACACTCCACTGATGAATTAAAATAATTATTGAAAGCTGAATGCTAGTCCATAATTATCAACACTTGAATGAATTGAAAGATACTCAGAAGTATCCGGCTCGAAGGACCAATGTTAGCCTATAAATGGAAATAGACTTATTTTTTCTCATTGAAATATTTTATTTACAAAGTGTAGTTTGGTTTGGAGCAAACTTGAAATGTAACTAACTTAAAAATAAGAAAATTAGGAAATTTATTACATTTGGTACAGGAGAAAGAAGGGATGGTAGGAGTTTCCTAGTTGTATTTGCTTAATACTGATTGGTGCAAATATAACACATAATTTTCTAACATGAAGAGGTAAGAGTGGGAGAATAGCGGGATGACGAGTTGCGGATCGGAATACCTGAGAAAAAGGGTAGCGTGGGGTAATAAACCTTTATTGAGAGGGATGGAAAAGTAATAATAAAAACTAGTATTTAAAATAAATGACATTTTGGGAAATTCCAAATCCTTAAAAGATGTGACGCGAATAATGCCTTACTGCTGAGGTAATGAAAAATAAACCCTTTGCAGATGGGAGTAAAAAAAAATAAAGTCCTTGCAGATGTTGATGAAGGTCGTCTAAATTATATGATAAAATTTATGAGGTTTGAAAGGCATTGGAAAAACCCCAGAAAGGTAAAATTTGAGATTTGAAAGGCATTGGAAAAAACCCAAGAAAGATAAAATTTGGAAATATTCTTAACAACATACTTCACGTATGAGTTATGTTAGTGAACAACATTTGACATTTTTTCATTAGGAATTTTATCTTTTAACCCTTTGTAATAAAATAATTATTACTATTTTTTAATATTGTAATTATATTATGTTTTCTCACTGATTTTTTTACTTTATCTGATTCTAAAAAAAATTATTCAAATTCAAGTCAAGTTTACGAATAGCCATCACCAAATGTAATTTATTAAACAAAAAATGGCGTTACATTGGTAAAATATCATAAGACAACGATTTAATTTTAATTACAATTGTGGTTGTAAAAATAAAAATGTTTGCGCTTGGCAGAAAATTTTCTCTTACAATCAGTGTAGTTCTAACTGCATTAATCTTTATCCAGCTGAAGCGCTAATATATTGGCGCGACAAGTGACAGGGGCTTAAGTGATGGAATATGTAGCATATATATACATTTATTAGTGACTTTTAAACTGCGTGTTCGTATCTTACTTCTCGGCAATCTAAAAATCACAAGTAAGGTGGAATTATTATTGCAGTGCGTGTATAACCAAAAAATGAAAACACACACTTCAAGACCAGCACCACTCTTATTTGAAAATCATATATTCGAATATTATGCACTTACGTGAGTTTGAAAATAGAACATTTAATTAGTTAGATACTTTAGGGCTTAATGCTAAATAATTTACACAGTTAAAGACAATTTTATAATTTTTGATAAACACAAGTCTATAATCTGAAACTGAAGATATGATTTATGCTTTTGTGATGTCAAAGAATAATTGTAAGGAAGAGCTTACGGGCTGTACCAGGGTGGTGGGTCACCGATTTTCCCCAATCTTTGCACACTTTTAGTAGTCCATTAGGACAATATAATGTGCAAATACTAAGGTGCACTTCTCAAGCGTTTTCGAGAAAATCGCAAGCAAAGTTTGCGATTTTCGACGCGACGAGTGTGTTCCCTGGCGTTACGATGCTTGACAAGCAGTGGCGGCGGGCGAGTGGTTAGCGTTCCAGCTTCGTGATCGCTAGGTCGCTGGATCGATTCCCGTTGGTGTCTTTTTCTTTTTTTTTTTTCCTTCACTTATTTCATATATATTACAATTTAAAGGAAATATAACGCGAAAATATATTTATTTGCACGATTTTTTATTACAACAAACATATTTAAAATTGTGGACGAATAAAGGACGAAATGCATTGATTTTCATTCATTATTCTTATTTATTAAACAAATAATTACAAAAAAATAAGAAACAACCGAAGATAATTAAATTTTAATTGTCTAATGCATCTTGAGGATTGCAAATCGTGAGATGATAGTTATCATACAAACAGGAGAAACATAAAGCGGCTTGTTTAGAATATTTATCGGAAAACAAATTTT
The DNA here is from genome assembly GCA_949825005.1 of Gasteruption jaculator. Classification (NCBI taxonomy): domain Eukaryota; kingdom Metazoa; phylum Arthropoda; class Insecta; order Hymenoptera; family Gasteruptiidae; genus Gasteruption; species Gasteruption jaculator. The sequence goes on from OX463762.1 coordinate 4,552,373, forward strand.
TAATCTGCCCAAGGAATTAAACGTCGCAGGGTTGGCATATTGGGTTACATTTAGGAGGTATCACTTTCACTGTAAAACTAGGAAGACCCACGTCATCGCTAAAAATTTAACACGTTGAGGACGGCGTGTACAGAAAACTGTGGACGATTTAATGAAACAGTTTTTATTAATTATAGTTTCTTGGAGGGGTTAAACAAACCCTGCAACGTTGTACCACCTAAATATAACCCAATATGCCAACCCTGCGACGTTTAATTCCTTGGGCAGATTAAAAATTTGTTTTCCGATACATATTCTAAACAAGCCGCTTTATGTTTCTCCTGTTTGTATGATAACTATCATCTCACGATTTGCAATCCTCAAGATGCATTAGACAATTAAAATTTAATTATCTTTGGTTGTTTCTTATTTTTTTGTAATTATTTGTTTAATAAATAAGAATAATGAATGAAAATCAATGCATTTCGTCCTTTATTCGTCCACAATTTTAAATATGTTTGTTGTAATAAAAAATCGTGCAAATAAATATATTTTCGCGTTATATTTCCTTTAAATTGTAATATATATGAAATAAGTGAAGGAAAAAAAAAAAGAAAAAGACACCAACGGGAATCGATCCAGCGACCTAGCGATCACGAAGCTGGAACGCTAACCACTCGGCCGCCGCCACTGCTTGTCAAGCATCGTAACGCCAGGGAACACACTCGTCGCGTCGAAAATCGCAAACTTTGCTTGCAATTTTCTCGAAAACGCTTGAGAAGTGCACCTTAGTATTTGCACATTATATTGTCCTAATGGACTACTAAAAGTGTGCAAAGATTGGGGAAAATCTGTGACCCACCACCCTGGTACAGCCAAAAAAACACCTTTGTGTAAAAAAGATGAGACGATATCACAACATGAAGTTTATAAGTAAGGTGGAATGATGCAAACGTTATTTAATTTTATATTACATCTGGGCCTGTTGAAAAGTACTATTGTTAAATTAATATTGAAAAATAAATAAGGTAATTAGACACTGGTACCGCAGTTCCTAAAATTCACATGTTCAGAATACTTTTAACTTTTGGTTTAAAATGTTGAAATTTCTTGGTTATTAGGTTGTGCAATAAGTTCGTAGAGTTTTAATCAAAGAGTTTTATTTGAATTAAGGGGTTATACGCACTTAGAAGGCCGAAAAAAAGGCGATTTTTCAAAAATTTTTCCTGAAAAGACATTTCAATTTATTAATTTCAAACATTGCGTATATATTGTAGAAGTCTTTGTCCACTTTCTCAATTTTTTTGGTATAAAAATAATCATTGTGACAGCCGCTGCAGCCAATCTCCGGGAGCACCTCGAAAAAAAAACACGTTTTGCGGTGAGCAACATTTCTCAAAAACGGCTAAACCAATCGGTCTTAAATTTTCACACAACCTTTATAGATATATTATCTAGTAATTGATCGTTGATTTTGACTCTATGACAAATATCAAGAGACACGGTAGTGTCTCGAGACAAGTTCATGTATGAATTGGGAGCGAGCGCTAACGTGTATCTTTTCTCGACCGAACTAGGTGCGGGCACATGAAAAATAGCGGATACACGTTGTGTATATACACAGCTTGAACCTACGTACACACTCACACGAATTCTGTCGCCCAGTGACGGCTCATCGGTTTCCTACGCCTTTAGGCATTAAGACGCTGCCGTACAGACGTCACACCCAGGGCCGTCTATATTTTTTATGATTTATCTCTTCAACGGACACGGTAGTTTCAAGATACAATTAATTTCGGCGCATTTACTGATCTAATGCCTACAATTGAATTTTGGAGCGTTGCAAGAGCCTGTTCGAAATTTAATTTTTTAGTATGCTTTATCAAACGCGCCAAAATTAAATTTTATAAAATCAAACCAGATTTCTACAAACAATTAATTTATTACATTTTGGCGCGTTTACTAAAGCACATTTAAAAATTAACTGAGGCGCGTTTTATGAACACAGCCTTAATTTTATTGTAAATTTATTCAATTTATGCGGATTTACTAAAGCGCATTTAAAAATGTATTTTTATCCTATGATTGCAAGAGCGTATTGAAATTAATTTTTCAGCACGCTTTATTAAAGGCGCCAAAATTAAATTTTATAAAATCCAACCAGAGTTTTACAAACAATTAATTTATTTCATTTTGGCGCGTTTACTAAAGCACATTTGAAAATTAACTGAGGCGCGTTTTATGAACACAGCTTTAATTTTATTGTAAATTTATTCAATTTATGCGGATTTACTAAAGCGCCATTAAAAATTAATTTTTATCATATGCAATCTAATTTTGGCGCGTTGCAAGAGCGTATTCAAATTAATTTTTCAGTACGCTTTATTAAAGGCGTCAAAATTAAATTTTATAAAATCCAACCAGTTTTACAAACAATTAATTTATTTCATTTTGGCGCGTTTACTAAAGCACATTTAAAAATTAACTGAGGCGCGTTTTATGAACACAGCCTTAATTTTATTGTAAATTTATTCAACTTATGCGGATTTACTAAAGCGCATTTAAAAGTTAAGTTTTATCATATGTATTTAATTTTGGCGCATTGCAAGAGCGTATTCAAATTAACTTTTCAGTACGCTTTATTAAAAGCGCCAAAATTAAATTTTATAATTGCAAGAGCGTATTCAATTTTTAATTTTTTTTTTAATATGCTTTATTAAACGTGCCAAAGTAGGGGTGTCAAATAAAACAAATAAATAGTTTATAGAACTGGTTCGATCTTATAAAATTTAACTTTGGCGCGTTTAACAAGGCGTATTGAAAAATAAGTTTTGAACACGCTCTTGCAACGCGCCAAAATTAAATTACATACGACAAAAATTAATTTTTAAATGCGTTTTAGTAAACGCGCCTAAATTAAATGAATTTACAATAAAATTAAGGCTGTGTTCATAAAACGCGCTTCAGTTAATTTTTAAATGTGCTTTAGTAAACGCATCGAAATGAAATAAATTGATTGTTTGTAGAACTCTGGTTTAATTTTATAAAATTTAATTTTAGTTTAATAAAGTCCACTGAAAAATTAAGTTTTGAACACGCTCTTGTAACGCGCCAAAATTAAATTGCATACAATAAAAATTAATTTGTAAATGCGCTTTAGAAAACGCGCCTAAATTGAATAAATTTACAACAAAAACTGTGTTCATAAAAGCTCGCCTCAGTTAATTTTTAAATGCGCTTTAGTTAACGTGCCCAAATAAAAAAAATTTACAATAAAATTAAGACTGTGTTCATAAAAACGCGCCTCAGTTAATTTTTAAATGCGCTTTAGTAAACGCGCGAAAATGAAATAAATTAATTGTTTATAAAACTCTGGTTTGATTTTGTAAAATTTAATTTTGGCGCGTTTATTAATACAATGTATAGAGAAATAGAGAAATTAAGTTTCGAACACGCTTTTGCAGCAAAACAAAATTAAATTGTATACAATTAAAATTAATTTTTATATTAAATATAATAATTATTATTAAATATAATAACAATATAATAATAATTATTAAATATAATAACAAAATATGTTTTGAACGCGCGTCAGTAAACGCGCCAAAATTTAGTACAACTTTGGCGCTGACATCTGTTGTTGATATTGCGAACATATCACAAACATGACTTATGCAAACCCGCCTCAAGCGAATATGTTGACTATGAGTGTGCATCTAGACCACCATTTTGATATTGCCATTCAAGCATGGAGCAGGTTAACGATCACGTCGTGAATGAAGGTAAGTACAAATTTTTTTAATGATTAAAATTCGATTATTAAAATAATAATGATAATAATAATAATAATAATAAACATTGTTTCAGCAATAATTCCACCACCGCCGTCGCCATCTACGGCGACAGTAACGGTGACGACGGCGGCGGCGGCGACGGCGGCGACGGCGACAGCGACGACGGCAACGGCAACGACGGCGACGGCGACGACGGCGACGGCGACGACGTCACCGCCACCGCCACCGCCACCGCCAAAACCAGCGACCAATGGCCCCCGGCGACGAGGCGGGCGATACCTCGCCCAAAGAAATGAAAGGTATGATTTTTAAATATATACATGTTTTTATAATTTTTATGATCTACAATAAAGACATTTTTGTTTCAGATTTAGACGCGGAGGACGCGGAAGGGGAGGCGGACGAGGACAAGGACAAGGACGATGGGGTGCCCCCAAGGTCCAGTATAACTTCTACCACTAGAATTCTTCTAGTGGTAGAAGAGGGTCTCTACCACTAGAAGAATTCTGGTGGTAGAAGAAAAGGAAAGAAAAAAAATAAAATTTAAAAAAAGCTTTCTTTAAATAAAAAAAATGCTTTCTTTTTTTATTAACCTTATCCCCATGCTCATCCTCATTCTCACCCTCATCCTCATCCTGGACGATGACCACCACCCCTACGACGACGACGACGACGACGACAACAACGACGACCACCATGACGACGACGATCACCATTAGTATAATTAAATATCTTTAAAAAAATGTTTTTTTTTAATTATCATCCTTATCCCCATTCTGTACGACGACGACGACCACCACCACCATGATGACAACGACGACGACGACCACCACCATGAGGACGACGACGACGGCGACGGCGACGACGACGACGACGACGACGACGACGACGACGACGACGACGACCACCATTAGTATAATTAAATATCTTTAAAAAAATGATTTTTTTTTATTATCCTCATCCTTATTGTCATCCTCATCCTGTACGACAACGACGACGACCACCACCACCACCACCACCACGATGACAACGACGACGACCACCACCACCATGATGACGATGACGACGACGACCACCACGACGACGACGACGACGACGACGATCACGATCACCACGATAACGACGACCACGACCACGATGACGATGACCACCACCATGACGACCACGACCACCCGACGACGACCACCATGACGACCATGACCACGATCACGACAACGACGACCACGACTACCCGACGACGACGACGACCACCCGACGACGTTACCACGATAACGACCACCACGATGACTTCATTAAAATGTAAATACTTATTTATTTATTCATTTAATTACTTAATTATTAAAAATTCAAATGTAGTTATTTTTCCCGCCATAAATGATACTTTACGCCATCTGTGTTTGATGATTAGTTCTATTTTATTATTTAATTCATTTGTTAAAATTCAAATATAATTATTTTCCCCGCCATAATTGCCACTTTGCGCCATCTGTGTTTGAAAATCAGTACTAGAAAAATACGTAAAAATGATGACTTCTGTGGCTGTATTCCAGTTTACACTGTGAGTGCTGACAGCGCCAAAAGCGCGTTCCAGTTTACACTCGCAGTGCACTGCAATAGCACCCTAGTAACTTTAATGACGTCATGAAGTTCCCCCTCTTTTGCACTGTAAACGCTGTGTGCTGAAAGGTAAGGCGTTCACAGTTAAGAAACATGGTCTTCTTACTGATATCCGGTTCCTTTTAAAAATTAAAATTTTAAAATGGAAGACCTTCGAGAAGTGCAACTTTTCGATGCCAATACAAGTCAGATTTATAAAATTCGTTTAACCAAAGAGGACGCAGAAAGAGTAGAAAATGGTAAGTTAATTAGATTCTATTTACGTATATAAGAAAATTTGACATTCAGAATTAGAATAATTGAAACAATTTTTAGGTTAGGCGAAATTGATGAAATTCAATATTTAAACTAGAAAAACTCAATGTTTAATAAGTTTACTACTTACATATATAACGGTGAAGTAATCAATACCCTTGGACAATGTACGTGATTTTAGTACATATTTTAATTTGTTTGTTTGAGCAGATATCGTGTATGCAGCAACAATTATGAATAACATAAAAAAACAAGTTGAGATGAAGATGAGTGAGTATTACAATATGATACATTTCAATCATTTGAAAACTGTTACCTCATTTCCAGTTTCATTTGTTAGAATGAGTGATCTACAACTTTATTACAACTTGCTCTAATAAAACCCTTGCAAATATTCAACTCCTTGAAAACTTATTAACTATATTCTTCTAACAATTTATTAACTCATATTTTTTAGATATTTATTATTTATGTATTTTCACCTATGATTTATGAAGAGCACCCGAACAATATGGCAACAATTTATGTGATACATAATCATACTTGCTATTGTATATTATTCCATTCCTGCAGCTTCGCCACATCCAAAATCATGTAAAAGGAGTCTTTTAAAAAGTCCTGATTCTAATATTGCAGAAGAAACAAGTCAAACAACCAAAGGTGATGATAGTAAGTACAATAAATGTTAACATGTAAGGTAAATGTCTCAACTATTGTTATCATACCATGTAATACAATTTTTTAATTTTATACCTTTCTCAGTAAGAAGCGTACATTTTTTATCCGGGTTCAGTATATAAGCTTTTATCAAGAATTATTTTTGACAATTAATATTATTTTCGTGATAAATACCGTGTTGCCATGTTGTGAACAGATTCAATTTTTCTTATAACTTACATGCAGAATACATATTCTATATGTTCGTTCTTCAAAAATTTGAAAATTCCCTTGAGGGCATTTTTATTTAAACTGTTGTCGCAGTTAGAATAGGATGTAATTGAATTATCAACGTTACAGTTCATCTCTGGACAGAAGAGGAAACTTCACTTCTTCTAGCAACGTACAAAGAAAAAGAAAACATATTTAAAAGCTCGAAATTACGTAAGAAGGATTGCTGGAAAGAAATAACAAAAACAATTAATGAGATATTAGTTGAAAAGAATTTGCAAACTCTTACTTGGGAAAAATGTTTATCAAAAATGGAATCGTTGAAAAGAACGTATAAAAACATTAAGGATCAAAATAAAAAGAGCGGAAACAGTAGACATACCTGGAAATATTTTGACGTGAGTGATTTGAAAGTGTTTCAAGTTTAACTGTATTTGTTTTATTTAAATAATGTACAAATTATCTTGTATCTTTTAGATCATGAATGATATCTTTGTTGACAAACCGTGGATGGAACCATTAGCTACAGCTGGAACAGATGTTATGAAAAAAGAAAAGACGGGTGAGTTTTATTTTATTCGTAACGTTAATGCAGATGTAAACTTTCATATGAAAAATTCACTAAGTTATGATTGTAGACGAAGAGCCCCCAAGGAAGAAAAAACCACCAAGATCTGTGACGTTCTTGAAAGATGTTTTGCAGAAACGAAAAGAAGATTCTGATAAGAAAGAAGCCGACAAACATGCACGCCATGTAGAAAAAATGGGTGTACTACGTGAGATGATAACTTTAATGAGATCATTTAATAACGGAAACGCTATTTTGGCAGCAAGCGAAACAAGGACTCAGAGTATGGGTTCTGACTCAGAAGGAGATGAATCACAGAATTCTTACGCAGCAGATGAAGCAGATTACCACCTTCAGTAATAGTATAACTTCTTTTTCGTAAAAATATTGTATTCCTTTTCATTTTCTATTTTTGTTCAAATATTAACTTAACAGTTATTTAGTTTTTTCATCGTTCATTACAATAATGTACAAGTTGCTTCAAAGTACCTGTTTTATCATTATTAAAAAATAAGAAGTGTTTCTAAAATCAAAGTACAAAAACTAGAAACTAGCTACAACGATCAAAAGAAATAGTGTGCTTATTTTATTTTTAAAAAACAAGACTTACATTTAAGATAGAACTTTTAAGATAAGCTGCAGTACAAAATCAAAGAACTCTATTCTCGAGGTTAAGCGAATAGTTTCGTATGTAATATTAAACTTTTTCACTAATTACAACAGAGGACCAAAAGAATATCCGTATTGTAACATAGAAATTAGTTTCTTTTCGTATACGAAGTTATTCGCATGAATTTGAAAATGGGCTCTTTCTAGTATTACATGGCTATATAGGTTAGTGATATCTTTTACAACAGAGTAAGTAGTATTATTTGTTAAAGTTACGTGATGTTACAATTAAAAAATGCGAGTGATATTACCAGTAAGGAAGTACAAAGAATTACTATAAGAATTGCAGTGATATTACTCTTAAAATTTCGTAATGTCTAATTAATTAATTTCGTCTTCCAAAAATATATGTGTTCATAATTTTATTCTAAAAATTTATTGTAATATATTGGAAGATGAATAAAATAAAACTCATTTAAAAGTATGAAATATATGTTATTTTTATTATTGAAACAAAGGGATTGGTACAATTTTTTAAGTAGGTTTCCAATAACTATAATAATAACTATGTAAGATTTTCAAAATCTGTGGAAATTTAAAGAAATCTGCAAAAATTACATTAACTTTACTTTATAAATTTCACAAAAATCCAATTATAAATAAAAACGACTTTTATATCCTGGTTACACTTATATTTATATACATCATATTTTGTTTATTAGTATTTTAAGTGAATCCATTTTTGATATTGTCTCTTTTCGCGCAACCTTCTTGTTTCATAAATTCGTCAACCATAACATCTCGTTCAAATGGCAGCTCTTGAACAACATTATTAACGATAATTGGCACATCTACCATATCGTTAAACATGATGCAAATGTTATGTAAAATACAGCATGCAATTATGTACTGTGCGATTAAATCGGTCCTTTTCATAGGTAAAATATCTAGTAAACTACGAAAACGACCTTTTAATAAACCAAGAGATCTTTCAACCATAGATCGTGAAGACGCGTGTATATAATTATATCTTTTTTGCTGCTCTGTTAAGTGACCGTTGTTAATGTATGGCACCATTATGTGCTTTTGGATGTTATATGCTCCATCTGCCAGAAGATGGCTATTGTTATAAAAGTGTTGCTCTGTGCAATAACGTTGTAGTCCTGATAAACGGAATACCCGCATATCGTGTACTGAACCAGCTTCTCCAGCATAAACATGTAAAAATTTCAATGTTTTGTCACATACAACCTGTAAATTCATCAATAACATCAGACAATACGTTTCTATTTGTTCCATAAGGAAAGGTACACTTTGTAATAGAGACAATTTCTAATTTTTATGCAAGAGAATTAGTACAATACCTGAAGTTGTAGGGAGTACACTCCTTTACGGTTTTTATATCCCTCTGGATTTTGCTTTGGAGCAATTATTTTTATATGGGTACCATCTACGGCGCCTATTACACCTGGAAAACCATACTTTTCCTCGACTCCTTCTGATGTTGCTTGAGCTTCTTCTTGAGTGGGCCACTTTATAATACAATTCAACTTATTATTAAGTGCACGCACAACTCTGTGTACAGACCTCCAGGCAGTAGCATTTCCTACATTAAAACGATCACAGACTGACCTATGGTGTTTAACAAAAGACAAGGATTGAAAAAAACCTTTAAACATTTAAATGAAAATATTTCATAAAAACTAATAATTTACCTGTATGAATCTGGTGTTGCCATTGTCCAAAGTGCAATATATAATTGTTTTTCTGGAGGAAGTGGATTTCTACCTCTCCAATTAGATTGCTTTCTCAAATCATTCTCCAATAATGTGAGAATAGCATCGAAAGTGCATTTTTTAACTCTTTAAATAATATTTCATTGATTAACGATTTAACTGAATCGATATTACAATTGTATAGCAGAAAATAAATAAGGAAATGAAACATACTAAGTTATAACAATATTACATATAAAATTATTTTGTCACACTCTGTTTATATTGTAAATACTAAAAATGTAATGTGTCTTGACTATTTTCTTTTAACAGCAATGGGGAATATTTATAAGATTTAGTTTTAAAAGCTACATTAAATTATAATTTTACATGACATATATAATAAAAACATACCGAAAGTGAGCTTTGAAAAGATCGTCAGGCAGTAATGGAATTACATTTTCGATATAATTCTGACACCTTGGCTTTTCTTGTGTTTCTCGAATTTCAGTTACAATTACGTCTATTGCTAATTCCTCTTCGCTTTCATTTGTTTCACTGTCACTTGACGAATCTATTACTGCATCAATGGCAGCAATAAATGATAATTTAATCCATTCCATAACCTAAACATGAACAATTATACAACTAAATTATTTAATTAACTGGATTTAAGAATTAACTCATTTTCCATTTCTTTTAGTATTTTCCTAATATACACATTTTAGTACAATAGTTAAATGTAGTTTGCTTTAATTTTTTCATGCAAACTGTAATACAAATTTTTTTTAATTCATAACAATATTCATGTAATTTATTCCTCTTATCACATAAAAAAATAGAATTGTCTTTCCTTTATATAAACAGAAATAAGTCTGTCAAAATATTTGAACATAAAGGTTATGTTTAATACTAAAACCGGAAGAACATATTTCCTTTTTCACTACACAACTGTAAGCGGTGTAGAACGTTCCGTTAATACTGCATTCAGTGCTGACATCTAAAAAGGAACAATACCTACAGTTTACTGAAACTGCTTGTTTTTTATACCCCTGTAAACCGGTAGTAGCACTTAACGTGTTTTATTTTTGTGATTTTCTTTTTAAGTGTTTAATAATAATTTATTATTATTAATAGTGATAAAAGTTGAGGATTTAAGAAGATAACAAAAAATTAGTGGTGAGTAATTATTTTTTTAATATTATCTAATTAATAATAACATTTTGAAAGAAAGAATCTAAAGTAGAGTTTGCATTGCTATTGGCCATTTTGTAAAGAATGTTCATAAATAAACTATAATTTATTATTCTTTATTATTTTTGGCAACCAAATTTGCAAAATCTTATCTTAAGAATTTCTCTAGCAACTTAATACTTGGGATTAGAACAGAATTTGTTTGCCTGAAATAGCCAAGAATAATAATTAAACTGTTCATGATTAATGATGCCAACAAAAAATTAAAAAAGTCATTGTTTTATAATTTCATTGGAATTCCCAATCGCAATGCAAACTCTGCTTAAGATGAGAAATGTTTTCTCAGCGTTAATAGTTCAAATAGTTCTCTTCTTTTGCAGTAAAGAAGTAATTAGTAAATGGTAGTCTACTGGTTTTTTAAAAATAGAGAAATTAGATTTCACTGATTATGTATAAGTTTTCACAAATGGAGATGTATTATTAATAAGTTAATACATGATTCCAAAATGTGAGAAGTATTTAGAATATAGACTCCAAAGAAACATTTCTCGTCTTAACAAAGTTTGCATCGACATTGGGAAATTCAATGAAATTATTAACAATGACTTCATTGATTTTTTGTCGGTTGTTAATAATCTACAATTTATTTATTATTCTTGATTATTTCAGGCAAACAAATTCTATTGTAAATCAAATTCTAGGGTTGCTAAAGAAATTCCTATAATTTTACTATTTGGTTGCCAGAAATAACTAAAAATAATAAATAATGGTTTATTAATAACCTACAAACATTCGAAGAAGATTAATCGATATTCTCAAAGAAATTGCCATTGGCAATGCAAACTTTACTAAAGGTGCGAAATGTTTTATTAACTTAAATTGTTCAAATATTTCTCTTTTTTTTACAAAGAAGTAATTAGTAAGTGATAGATAGTCTATTGGTTTTTTAAAAAAGGTAAAAATTTGCAATTATTTTCACTGATTCTGGAAGTATTCAAAAACCAACAGATCATGTAATGGCGTATCAATATTAATAATTAATAACACATTTTGGTTTGTGAAATCTTACATACTCAGTGAAATCAATTTTTTTAAAAATTTCTGTTTTTAAAAAACTAATAGACTATTACTTACTAATTATTACTTCTTTATTTTAAAAGAAGAGAAATATTTGAACTATTGAAACTAATAAAACATTTTGCATATTTAGTAAAGTTTGTATTGTCAATAGCAATTTCTTTCAGAATATCGATTAATCATCTTCAAATGTTCGTTGATTGTTAATAAACCACAATTTATTATTCTTATAGTTATTTCTGGCAACCAAAATTGCAAAATCATAGAAATTTCTTGAGCAACCCTAAATTTCGGTCTTAAACAGAATTTGTTTGTCAAATAACCAAGAATAATAAAAATAAATGTCCATTATTAACAATCGACAACAAATGAAAGTCATTGTTCAATAATTACATTGAAATTCCCAATGTCGATGCAAACTTTGTTAAGATGAAAAATGTTTCATTGGGGTTAACATTCTCTTACTCTACTATCATATGATGATAGCATTATGTGATAACTTATTAATAACTTATTAATAAAATATAACTGTATACTAAATATAACTATAACTTATTAATAAAATGTAATTAGTAATAATTAAAAAATTAACATTCTCTTACTCTACTATCATATGATGATAGCATTATGTGATAACTTATTAATAACTTATTAATAAAATATAACTGTATACTAAATATAACTATAACTTATTAATAAAATGTAGCATTACGTAACTTATTAATAACACATATTAGTTTGTAAAAATTTCATTAGTTTGTGAACATAATCAGTGAAATTAATGATATCAATGACTAATTTCTCTATTTCTAAAAAACCAATAGACTATTACTTACTAATTACTTCTTTATTGCAAAAGAAGAGAAATATTTGAACTGTTAACGCTGAGGAAACATTTCTCATCTTTAGTAGAGTTTGCATTGCCATTGGCCATTTATTAAAGAATGTTCATAAATAAACCATAATTTATTATTCTTTATTATTTCTGGCAACCAAATTTGCAAAATCTTAAGAATTTTTCTAGCAACTTTAGAATTTGGATTAGAACAGAATTTGCTTGCCTGAAATAACCAAAAATAATAAATAAATTGTCGACAAAAAATTAAAGAAGTTTAATAATCTTATTGAAAATCCCAACCAATGGCAATGCAACCTCTACTAAAGATCAGAAATGTTTCCTTAGCGTTAACAGTTCAAATATTTCTCTTCTTTTGCAACATAAAGAAATAATTAGTAAGTAATAGTCTATTGGTTTTTTAAAAATAGAGAAATTAGTCATTGATATCATTAATTTCACTGATTATGTTCACAAACTAATATGTTATTATTAAGTTATCATGTAATGCTATATTTGATTAATAAGTTGTAATTATATTTAGTATATAGTTATATTTCATTAATAAGTTATCATATACTGCTATCATCATATGATAGCAGAGTAAGAGAATGTTAACCCCAATGAAACATTTTTCATCTTATTGTTAATAATGGACAATTTATTTATTATTCTTGTTTATTTCAGGCAAACAAATTTTGTTCTGAACCAAATTTTAGGGTTGCTAGAGAAATTACTAAGATTTGGTTGCCAGAAATAACTGAGAATAATAAATTGTGTTTATTAACAATCAACAAACATTCGAAGAAGTTAATTGACAATCTGAAAGAAATTGCCATTGGCACTGCAAATTTTACTAAAGATGCGAAATGTTTTATTAGCTTCAATAGTTCAAATATTTCTCTTCTCTTGCAATAAAGAAGTAATAGTAAGTAATAGTCTATTGGTTTTTTAAAAATAGAGAAATAGTCATTGATTTCACTGATTATGCAAGTTTTCACAAACCAAGATGTATTATTAATATTAATACGTTATTACATGATCTCTTGGTTTTTTAAATCCAGAATCAGTGAAAATAATTTCAAATTTTGACATTTTTAAAAAACCAATAGACTATCACTTACCAATTACATCTTTATTGCAAGAGAAGAGAAATATTGAACTATTTAAGCTAATAAAACATTTCGCATCTTTAGTAAAGTTTGCGTTGATAATGATAATATCTTTGAGAATATCGATGATATCTTTTTTGAATGTTTGATGGTTGTTAATAAACCACAATTTATTATTTTTAGTTATTTCTGGCAACCAAATTAGCAAAATCTTAGGAATTTCTCTAGCAAACGTAGAATTTGGTTTACAATAGAATTTGTTTGCCTAAAACAACATTGTTTTATAATTTCACTGAAATTCCCAATGTCGATGAAAACTTCGTTAAGACGAAAAAAATTTCGTTGGAGTTTATATTCTAAATACTTGTAATATTTTGCAATTATGTAATAACTTATTAAAATGCATCTTGGTCTATGAAAACTTACATAATCAGTGAAATCAATGTCTAATTTTTCTATTTTTAAAAATCCAATAGAATATTATTTACTTATTACTTCTTTATTGCAACAGAAGAGAAATATTGAACTATTAACGCTGAGGAAACATTTCTCATTTTAAGCAGAGTTTGCATTGCCATTGGGAATTTCAATGACATTATTAAACAATGACTTTTTTATTTTTTGTTGGCGTTGTTAATAATGAACAAATTACTTACTCCCTCTGTCCCATAATACTTGATAGTTTTCGTTTCGTGGCCAAAGGAGAAAAATATCAAGTATTATGGGACAGAAGGAGTATTATTCTTGGTTATTTCAGGCAAACAAAATCTGTTCTAAACCAAATTCCTGGGTTGTTAGACGTCAGAAATAACTACAAATAATAAATTATGGTTTATTACCAACCAACAAAAAGTCAAAGAAGACATTCGTCAGTGTTCTTAGAGAAATTGCCAATGGCAATGCAAACTGTACTAAAAATGAAAAATTTTCCTCAGCGTTAATGGTTAAAACATTTCTATTCATTTGCAATAAAGAAATAATTAGTAAGTATTTTGGTTTTTAAATAATAAGAAAATTTGAAATTATTTTCTAGTTCTGGAAGTTTTCAAAAATCAATGGATCATGTAATAACTTATTAATAATACATCGTGGTTTGTAAAAATTTACTTAATCAGTGAATTGAATGAAATCAGTGTCTAATTTCTCTATTTTTCAAAAATCAATAAACCATCACTTATTAATTAATTATTTCTTTATTGAAAAAGAAGAGAAATTTGAATTATTTAAGCTAATAAAGTTTGCATTGCTAATGGCAATTTCTTTGAAAATACCGATTAATGTCTTCTTCAATTGTTTGTTGATTGTTAATAAACCATCATTTATTATTCATATTCTTAGTTATGTCTAGCAACAAAATTTGCAAAATCTTTGCAAATTCTCTGGGAATTTGGTTAGAGCAGAATTTGGTTGTCTGAAATAACCAAAAATAATAACGAAATTGTGGATTATTAACAACCGTCAAAAAACCAACAAGAAGTAACTTTTTAATAATGTTATCGAATTCCCAATGTCTATCCAAACTGTACTGATGTAAGATATTACATTTTTTCTTTTATTGCAGTTTTATTGATAGACGTTAATTTTTATAAATACCGTTAAGGGCTACTACGGTCTAAGGTAAGTATTTTTTTTTTCATTCCTTTATTTTTTATATTTAGTTTAAGGTTTACGCTGTTTTTTGATCCAGCATTCGTGCTGCTTATTGATCCAGCATTCGTGCTGCTTACTGATCCAGCATTCAGGCTGCTTATTGATATTGATCCAGCATTCGTGCTGCTTGCTGATCCAGCATTCGTGCTGCTTATTGATCCAGCATTCGTGCTGTTTATTGATTCAGCATTCGTGCTGCTTATTGATCCAGCATTCGTGCTTCTTACTGATCCAGCATTCGTGCTGCTTTCTGATCCAGCGTTTCAGTTTTCTGTTGAACCAGCGTTTAATCTGTTCAAAGCTGATTTAGCGCTGTAATTAGTTCTTTATAATTTGGCATTAGTCTTGAAGCGAATTTAGTTAATTTATTTACTGTGAGAAATCGTTTTATATATTTACTATGACGACTAGTAATTTAACACAGAAAGAGAAGGGAGTAATTGTTAACGGTCAGTGGTTGGAAGAAGGGCATATGGATAACTTTATTGCCATTTATAATAATTTTTCATCAAACTTGTTGGCTAATATGCAAGAAGTTTGGAAAGTTCAGCTTCCGGATATGATAACTCCTATTCTTCCAAATGAAAAGCAGGTCCAAATATTACACAGTTCCAATGAAATTGGAACTAATGAAGGCGGTCATTGGGTGTGCAGTTATTATGACACCCATTCAATTTTCATTTATGACTCTATGAATGCTAAGAAATTGCATAAGCATCATGAGATTTACTTACGGAAGCTCTTTCCATTTTATTCTTTTGATAAGAAACCAGTAAAATTTCCTGTTGTGCAATACCAGCGAAATGGAAATGATTGCGGAGTATTTGCTATCGCATTTGCTATTTCAATTTTACATGGAATTTTGCCAGAAAAAGTTATTTATGATGTACAACTATTGCGAACGCATTTATTGTATATCTTGGAACAAAAAACTCTGGAACATTTTCCTGCGACGTTCCTTTCCAATAATTCCGAAGTATCTGTTTCATTGACAGAAATTCAAAAAAGACGTCACAGAAGTATTCAACGAAAGGAACAACGACAAAAAGAGAGCGCGGAACACCGTGTTAAGCGACTTGAAAAGGACAATTTACAGAAAAGGCTTAAGAAAATGAAAATGAACGAGACTGTTTCACAGAAAAAGATAGACAAAATGCCATGTGGCACACAAAATGGCTCTTGTGTACAAAATACCGATGAAGAACATACAAAGGAAAAATGTCTTAGGTCTTATAATAGTGTGACGTTACAGATAAAGCTTGAGAATACGAAAGTAGACGACAAAGTTCCACGCGAATGCGAAAACAAGCATGTCCGTCACATAGAAGATACCCAAGCACCAAATATGAGAGATGTTACAACAAATGATTTAGAACGGGTTGGATTCGATCACGCACAATGCGATGATACCACAAAAAATGCTGATGTAAATATCAGCAATCTGTATTATAGAAGTGCTGTTTCTAAAAGCAAGAAAGATTTCTTGAGTCCTGAGGAGAAATCTGTGATTGTTAATAATAAATGGATTAATTGCGATATCATGGACAGATTTAGAGAACTCTTTAAAGCATCTTCAGGATATGACATGCAAGCAACATGGAAAATTCAAAAACCCTATACCATCCGAGCTATTTCCAGAAAATCAAAGCACATACAAATACTGCACAGTTGCGAAGATATGTCAACTAATATAGGTGGCCATTGGGTTTGTAGTTACTATGACACTGAAGCAGTGTTTATTTATGATTCTCTCAATAGAAAAGCCTTACATAGGCATCATGAATTATATTTAAAAAAGTTATACCCATTTTATATTTTTAATGACAGTTCAATAAAGTATCCTGAAGTTCAATATCAAACAAATTGCAACGATTGTGGCGTTTTTGCTATTGCTTTTGCTATATCTATTTTCTTAGGAATTTCTCCGAATGATGTAACATATTCAATTGATGTTATGCGTTCACATTTGTTAAAAATATTTGAAACTAATGTAATTGAACATTTCCCATATACTTTTGTAGGAAATCTTACACGCAATACTTTTAATAAGGGAGCGAGGTTTGAATCCTCCGGAGTTATAAATTCAAATCAAAGACAACGAATAAATTTATCGTATTCCGAAAACAAGAAATTGAAGCATTTGAAAAATCATGCTAGAAATCTCTCTGATGTTCACGAAAATCAAGTGATAAGACAGAAATATAATTCACAGAGTGAAAGCAAACGCATTTTGAAACGTAAAAACTGCGCTGCTGACGTAGTTCATGAACAGGATACAAAACGTATGCGATATGTTGCAAATCCAGAAATTAATTTTGTGCAATTACGTAAACGATATGCTAACACCCACGCACGAATTCTTAAAAGTATCAGCAATAAATCATGGTATAAAAATTATAAGCATAAAGTTATAAAGAGTAAGAGCAAAATACGCTTCTCTAAAAATTTATGCAAAAAGTACAAGCGATTTGATAGATTTGCAAATTCAATCAACATTTTCAATAACAAGGAAAGTTATATTTGTAATATAGCTAAAATGATTGATAAAAAATGTGATAATGTAGAAAAGCGATTAGAAGCCGAAAGAATTGTAAAGTGGTGTTTTTATGTTAGAGATAAATATGTGTTTCAAATGAAAAAAAATCTGAAGTTCCTTAAAAATAAGGCTGAAGTTAGTCTTACTCAATGGTGTCAATGTTCTGATAAGAACCAACAGAATATGGAGAGTGCGTTATGTGGTAATATAAGAAGACATAATTCTTCTTCTGAGTCATATTTCTTTGACAACATGTACAATATGCCAAGGGATTCTTTTGAAGTGATACAGATGAATGAAAAAGGACAGGCGATGAATATTTTACCTTTGCTTAATGTAGAGAAAGGTTCAAAACTATCATGGAATTGCTCACAACTGTGCAAACCAGTTGGGGAGGACATGTTGAAAATTTATCAAGGATTTCTTGAAAAGATAAGTAATTGTTTGTTACGAAATGTGCCTAAAATATTTTCAAATATGCAAAGATGCACATTTCAGCATTATTATAATAAGTCCGGCCACAGTTTGATATGTTACATGAGCCCAGTCACTTGTAATTCTCCACTTCTAACAGTACTAATTCTAGCACCACATTTTCCCTTTGTTAGAACAATTAAACGACTATTTTTCAAAGTATTTCAATACCACAAAAAAATATTACAGATTGATGTAGCTTTGAATACTACCAATGTGCCAGAATTGATGAATCTTGCCTTCGAAGCACAACAATCTTGTAAAACTTGTGACAGCAGTAGTTCCGAAGTTATTTTAGATGAAGATTACTTGGAAAAAATATACAAAACAGCGTTTAAAGCACACCACAAAAGAGCGATAGATGTTCCAAAACATGCTTGCGCATCTTGTGAAAAATTATGTTTTAAAAGGGATGTCACTTGCATATCCAATTTAAGATGTCCGATTGACAGTATATTTTGGAGAGACTTGATTAAACATTTGAGTCTTGAAGAAGCGCCATTAGATTATGTGTGTCATTACTGTCTTGACAAATTTCGTTCGAATAAACTACCGCCAACGTGTGTTTTAAACAAACTTGCTGTTAAAGCAGTTCCGCCGGAAATATCGGAACTAAATGCATATGAACAAATTTTAATACAAAGGGCAAAGGCTTTTCAGACGATTCTGAAAATGGGTACAATTGCAAAGAGGAAAATACCTTACAGAGATATGATAAATAAAGTGGTAGGTAGGACGTTTCATTTACCTCTTCCAATACAGAAAACTATCGATAAAATCTGTCCTTCTAATGAAGCCCTTAATATTCACCACGAATTGTATATATTAGTGCGTGGAATACCAACAAAATCGCATGTTGTTTGGGAGCAATTGGTAGATTTAAAGAAAGTGTTCAATGCGCTTGAATGGTTAAAGAATAACAATTCTTTGTACTCTGAAATAAAACTTCCTACGTCTCCCGACCTGTTATTAAGTAAAAATATGCAAGAAGTGGAATACCAAATTCCAGCTGATAATTGTAACAATAATAATAACAATAATAATAATAATGATAATAGTGATAATAATAACAATAATAGTGATTATAATAATGATTCAAATGTTCACGAGAACGCGACTGACAGAAAGAATCAACGGGCATTATTAACACAGATATCACAATCTGATTCTTACTACGAGCAACTAACAATATATCCTATGAACCCTGAAAAGCAAAATAAGACTGCGACGGAACTGTATCAAATGTTGAAGGTTCAAGATGTTGTTCTGGATAATCGTCATAAATCTCTAGATCTAAAATGTTTTCCAACATTATATCCATACGGAATTAATGGGCAAGATGAAGAAAGAGCAATTCGTCTTAGTAATTTTGAATTCATAAAGACAAAGTTAATGTCTAAGCATCCCCAATTCCGATTGAATCAGCAATACTTATTTTACCTATTGAACGAAAATAATATACGGCAGTTAAAGCATGGAATATACCATAAAATGAATTTAATTAATGTGAAAGAACGATATACTGCCGCTAGATATTTGCATGAGTTATCAAAAGGCCATCTGGAAGAAAATTTAAGTACAATTTATGGAAGGTTGCGGAACACGGAGCAATTTTGGAAAAAACCGAGATGTGACTTAAATTGTATGATCCACAATTATGGACCAGCTACATGGTTTCTTACATTAAGTCCAGCCGAATGGATGTGGTCAGATTTAACTGACTATCTTCGGAAAATAAATCCAACGACAATGCTTCACATGACTCCACATCAGCTTATAGCTGCCGATCCAGTGTCTGTATCTAGATTTATAGATAATAAATTTCGGGCTATGCTAGATTTTATATGTTCCAATGATAATCCCATTGGCGAAATTACGCATTACTTTTGGAGACGAGAATATCAAGGAAGGGGTACGCAACATTTTCATTTACTAATATGGATTAAAGATGCACCAATACTGGGAGAATCATCAAATGAGGAAGTAGCGAAATTTATAATGAAATATGTCACATGTAGATTTCCAAATAAAAACGTTTCCCCTACTTTATATAGAAGAGTAAATATACACCAAAATCACAGCCATAATAGTTATTGTTTGAGATCTGTGAAACGGAAAAATAAAATAAGGCGTGTTTGTAGATTTGGGTTTCCACGTACCATAACTAACTCTTTTGTAATGAGAGATGTTGCAGGCTCTATTGTAGGGAGACGAAAATTACGTACGAAAAGTCGGTTGTACGATCTTCCCCGAAATGATCGAGAAAAGAACATCAATGATTATAATCCCGCAATTCTTACCGCTTGGGAAGGAAATATGGACATACAATTTATTGGTGAAAAGTCTACTTTACTAAACTGGTATTGCACCAAATATGTTTCAAAATCAGAAAAAAGTCATGGCGATGAGGTTTTTAATCAAATAAATTCTACGAAACCTCTAATTTCTCGTATTTGGAACATTGCTCTACGTACACTGTGTAATAGAGAATGTGGTGCACCTGAAGCTGCGGATACACTTTTGGGAAACCCGTTGTTTGGTACTGATCTAAAAACAACTATTAGGTGGATAGATGTAAACATTATTCGAAACAGAAAACTTAAATCTCGGAAGGAAATTGAAAATATGGATCCGGAATCAACTGATATTTTCTGCAAAAGCTTGGTTGATTACTATTATCCAAAGAGACCGGTTCAGTTAAGTGAATTAAATCTTTATGATTTTGCTAAATGGTACGACATAACTTCTGTTGAGCCTAAAAGCAAAAATGTTGAATATTACAAGATTCACGAAAATCAGTATCTTAAAAGACGTGGTGATCGTGGTTATCTTATTAATCATTACAAAAACGACGTAAATACGAAACCAGAAAATTACTATTTTGCCTTACTATTGTTATTTCAACCTTGGCGTGATATCGAAGAGCTTTCAAATGGATGTGATACTTATACCGAAGCATTTTTGTTAAAGCAAAAGCAACTTCAGAGCGCAATACAATATCACGAACGTATTAATGTAATGAAGGAAGCTGTAGAACGAGAACAGCTGTTGATTTCCAGAAAATTGGTAGAAATTGAGAAACAGGATAATAATGAACAAGGCAATGTCGATAATGAGTATCTCAATTGTCCAGTAGAATGCGACCCGATAATAGCCGAAGATGCAATGAAAGATTTCAAAGACTTGCATGACAAGCAAGAAACAATTGACGTTGCGCAAATGATATCAGAGTTGAATTCCGACCAAAAAAAGATATTCGATAAAATTGTGACAACCATAAATTCAAAAGATAACATTCTCAGAATGTATGTAAGTGGAGAGGGTGGAACTGGTAAAAGTTATCTCATAAAAACGATTAGATGTTGGTTGAAACAAACTAATGGGAAGGATACAGTTGTGTCTGCACCAACTGGTATTGCCGCGTTCAACATAGATGGCTTAACAGTACACAGACTTTTCCAGTTACCAGTTGAACATGGTAAGACGCCTAAGTATCGGGAACTTTCAGACATAGTTTTACAAACTATTCGCATTCAGTTGAAAAATGTATCGTTGATTATTATTGATGAAGTATCTATGATTTCAAATGTTACATTAATGTACATACATCTTCGACTGACAGAAATCTTCGATACATTCCATTATGAAGATGGTTGGTTTGGAGCTAAGCACATACTTTTATTTGGAGATTTGTTGCAATTACCACCTGTACATGAAGAGCCAGCGTTTATACAACTTTCAAAAGATAAAGCTGATTTGCTATTAGGTTCATTAGGAAGTATCGACATTTGGAAAAAATTATTTCAGTACGAGGAATTGACAATAAATATGCGCCAAAAGGGCGATAGTTCTTATCGTGAATTACTTTCAAGGGTACGATTAGGATATGTCACAGAGCAAGACACAAATACGTTGGAGTCAAGAAAAATAAACTTTAACACTACAACGTTTAGCGACAGGGTTCAAGAAATTTGCAATTATATAGAAAAATTACCGATTGATTCGGTATGCCTTCTGCCGACTTGCCGTATGTGCGAAGTTTTAAACGAAGCCATGTTGCAAAGAGTAACTTCTAATGAGATAAAGTTAGTTGCACACGATGCAATAGATTGTATACCTTATCTTAAGAACAAAATTTCAAAGATGCTCAATAAGGATGACGAGGACACCACAAGAACAGCCGGTCTTGCCAAAGTCATTACTGTTAAAATTGGAGCTAAAATTATGATCAGACGGAATATAGATGTCACGCTAGGACTTGTTAATGGCACAATTGGAAGAATTGTGAGTGTTTCTAAAGTCTTAGATAGTGATGATGTAGAAAAATAAGATTGTGTCTGTCAAGTGGAGTGGAATACGATATTGAAAGAGTTGATGTGAAATTTGAAATAACAGACGGAGCGTTTGTTATACGGAAACAATTTCCTGTCTGCCTCAGCTATGGTATTACCATACATAAAAGCCAAGGCTTAAGCTTGAAAAATGCAGTTGTAGATGTTGGTAACTCTATATTTAACTGCGGACAAATATACGTTGCTCTTTCCCGAGTGACATCTTTGGACGGGTTACATTTAATTAATTATGATCCATATTCTGTGAAAGCAAACGAGTTAGCCATAGTTGAATATAATCGTTTAAGAAAAGAATTTCGTCCTGATCTTGCAATGATTAATGTTTCTAAAGAGCGAGGGTCCAAAGTTCAAGACGTTGTTTGGGTTGTACCTAAACATGTTTTAAATTGTCAAACAGAAAGTCAGGGTATTTTCAATGCAGGAGAATGGCATATTAACCCTTTTCAAAATATAGATGGAGTATCATGTTACGCCAATGCGTCTATTCAAAGCTTATTTCATTGTAAATTTATTAGAGAACAGTTACTGAAAACAAAAGATAATAATGTTTTAACTCAATTAATTCGAGCTTACGCAGGAAGGAAACAAAATCTTACAACCATAACTGTTAGGCATTTTGCGGGAACTCAGTTCAGCGAAACGTTGCAACAAGACGCTGTCGATTTTATAACAGCCATTTTCTCAAAGTCTGAAATCGTTCGATCTGTTAATCAACATCAATTAGTAACCAAAATACGATGTCAAACATGTGAGTATGTTACTACGTCTCAACTACAACCAAATCTTGTATTCTTGTTATCAGCTCCAGATACTACGAAAAATTACACTTTACAACAACTCATTGATCATACTTCATCCTACTGGTCAAAAATTGACGGAGAATGCAATAATTGTCATTCCAAGAATAAAGTTGCACAAACTAGTGTCACGGAGAGTAATAGAGTTGTTATACTTCAGCTTCCTTTAGTATCAATAACAATGCAAGACAACAATGTTGTTTCAACAAAAGTTAATATTCATATAAAAAGTGTACCAACTTCTCGCATTATTATATGTGGAAAGAAATACAAAGTTGCCAGTGCAATATTTCATTATGGTGGCAATGTGCATGAAGGACATTACACTAGTATTTTAAGAGTAGGAACTTCTGCCTGGGTTCACGCTAGCGACTTAAAAATTGAAAAAAAACCATGGCCTAGAAATGCTAACAATATGTATGTTATTATTTTGGAAGAAATTTGAAATGAATTGACACATTGTTTGTAAGATTTTCGGGGTAGAAAGTTACTTGCAAAACTCCGTGGATGTATAATACATGGATGATTTAGCTCTTTACTAAACATCCGTATTCGATTCGGAAATTAGAGACATAAGTAACATCCTGTTATATGAGAGACGTAAGAATAAATTCTTACTATCGTTCGTTGATCAAATGTTATCCTCTAATTACCAAAAAAGCACATGGATATTAAGTACATGGATATTAAACATATTCATTTACTTCAGACTAGTTAGTTACGTTGAAAAAATCTAAAATAATTGCACCTGTTGCTGAGAATTTATAAATCCTGTTATGAATTAGTAGAAACAAATTAACGTTTGGAAAATTCTAAACCCAGAATCACGTGTGTTACAAATACAACATTCATCTTCAAATGTTCAAAAAATGAATCTTCATAAATACTGTGCAACACAGCGTCAGATTTGTTTAGATTAGATGCAATAATATGTCCTTTTGTTTTTTATGTCTTTCTTAAACACAAATAATATAAAATTACATCTGGTCCATTTGCAATTAGAAAACCTTATGTGCTGTGATGGGGTTTTTACGAACCCCATCCAAAATAAGTTAAATGAAAAGGCTTACCGGGAAAAGTACGTCAAGCACGGGAATCGGGGTGAAAACCCGGATTCTCTGTAACCGGCGAGGCACGTTGTCACCCCTGGGCACTCCAACCTCAAAATATCGTTTTTCCGCCTCGTTCTTTTATTCTTCCATTATCGCCGCTACATCGATCGGAGATTGATGGCACGACCCACGAATACGCGAGGGCGGAGGGAACTAGGACCGGGGCCATCTTGTCTGCGCGGGACTATTCGAGGAGGCTCGTCCGTACGATCATCGTCCAGAGGAAAATACCTCCTTCCCATACTAAGGAACGGAGGAATCCACGGATACGACCACGACTCCGGACAGGGAAGCCTCCCCAACCGATCCCGGACAGTCCCGGCGTAGGCAACGACCGGAAGGAGGGAACCGAGATTCGATCATTTCGAATCCTCCCGCGCGGCCTAGGGGATTGCTGTTAGTACCGAGGGCAGCACCGGACGGAGCCAGCTGGTAACCAGGCGCTACGATCCGGGTCGATCTTCCCCCTCCCTTCGGCTCTCAACTGCAACGATCATCGGAGAAGAAGCAGCGGCCATTCTCGTGCTCGGCGTACGGAAAGAACGACCGACGTCAACCCGCCGTAACCGTCGCCCGCCATTTTGGACGCTCAGGGAGATTTTGGAAAGAGCGAGCGGACGTGTCCGAAAGGAAAGAGGTTGGTGAGCGAAGCTTGGAAAGCTTCGCTACTTCGTCGATTTTTGTATAGTCTATTTTGTTCGTTTTCTTTTATTTATTTGTTGATCCGGGTACTTGTCGCCTACCGGTTAGCACGATCGCTTCGTGATCGCCCGGTAGAGACCCGAGAGTTCCGGGGAAAGAGTCTTCTACTCTTCCCCACGGCGAAATAGCGGTTCCGGCTTGCCGGACCGACCATAGCGTGCCCAGGGGGATCCTCCGGCCTCACCGGGAGTCCTCCCTTGTATTTTGCGTGTGTGTGTGACGGACGAGTGAGAGGTAAAGAGAGAGTGAGAGAGAGAAGGCGAATCGGCTCGTGTCCGGTCGCCATTTTAAAATCGTGTAACGGACGGCTATTCTGTAATTGTTTTATCGATTGTTCTTTTTATTGTTCTTTTTATGTTTTATTATTTATGAAATATATTGTCCGGCTGATCCGGTTTTTGTTACTAAGATTCGCCGGTCAAGGGAGTTTTCTTTCGACCGGACTCCCCCTTTTCCGAATTTTCAGCACCCAGCACCGCCAGGCGAATCCTGGCTGGCGCCCAACGGTTCAATTAAAGTGCACGTGGTGAGGTTCCCCGAGCCTCGCGAAATACCACGTCACAAATTGGCGCCCAACGTGGGGCCCACGATAAACTAGAAACAGTTTTTTTAATAATTCGGGAAATTCGTTTTGGAAACTTTTGACAATTTCTTTTCTTTCGTTCGGGAAATTTCGATTACCACGTGTTGGGTGCTAAGGTTAGCTTCTCTAACCTCACTTTTGTTTCTGGAATTTTCCGGAACGTTCCGGCGAGTTCCAGAACAACCTTAAAGAATTTATCTTAATTGTTTTACGTGCGTTCAAAGTTAAAATTCTTTTCACTTCGTTTCGTTTTTGTTCTTTTTTCTGTATTTTGTTTATTTATTACCTTTTAGAAAAAGAATTAAACGTTTCTTTTCTCCTCTCTCTCTTTACTCACCGCACACTTTAGTGGATCCGAGTAATCTATTTTTATCGATTCTCAACGGCATTATTAGGCGATTCTAAGATTATTTTGTGTCTGTGTTGTCTAATAAAGGAAAAATAGTGCATGATACCTCAACCCTTGTCCTTCTCGTAACATTCGGGTGAATCTCCGATACTTTCTTTTTTTACATACGTTACGTTCGGTCGAATCTCCGATATTTCTTTTTTTTTTATAAAAGTAACATTCGGTCGAAGATCCGATATCTTTTTCTTTTATAGATCCGTACCATTCGGGCGAATATCCGATATCTTTTGTTTTTATACGTGAAATTCGATCGGAGATACCCCTGAAAGAGAATAGAAAACGAATCGGGCATCGGTAAGAAGCGACTATCTACGGATTGGCGCTCGGTCGTGGTAATTAATTATCGTTTATTAATTGTATTTTTCTTTTTCTTCGCGTTTTTCGTGGTGTTTTCCGAACTAGTCCGCGGTTATCCGGAATAATGAGACGCGCCCTTGAATTGGCAAGCGAGTGGATGTCCTTCTCTTGGGAGGATATCGACGGATCCTCCCATCATTCCGGCAGTGTTCGATCCGCTCGCCTTGAAAGGGAATCAAGGTCAGTCGGCCCCGTTGACCGGGGGTCCGGACCAAGGGAAGAGCGACTCTCTCGAACGGAACAGGAGCTTCCCTCCTATTCGGGACATCCAGAGCGCTTCTCCCTTGCGATGGAAACTGATCGACGGATCGAACCAAATCGGGAAGGAGATGCGCGAGGTACCCGCGATCCTCCGCGAAGGGCGACTACTCGACAGGCGCCTGCCGTCTTACCGCCGTGCGAACTGAGCGAAGAACGGCGTTATCGCGAGTTAGATAGTGGTTACCGGACGCAAATCAGTTTGGAAAGGACCAACTCAAGGGATGGAGCGCCATCCGGAAGCGGAAGGCACGAAGTGGGGACCAGCACTGATCCTTCAAGTGAAGAAGAAATGCTACGATTAAGAGGACCCCGGACGGAACGAGAACGTGCCGTCGACCGCACCCGATCATCGAGGGAACACTCCACGGGAAGCGGATACCTTCGGGAACGATCCCCGCCGCTACGAAGTAACCTTCGGACGCCTCCCGAGGAGGAGTTCGAATGTACGTGCGGAGCACGAGACCGGCGCAGGACGCGACCGGAACACGAACCTCGCGTCCCTAGAGAATCGACCCCCCAACAAGAGACGTCAAGCCGCTTCCATGCCGTACCGTCAACCTACGACTATGGGAGACGAGACAACGCACTGACCGATCGGGACATCGACCGGACTGATCGGGAAACTGACCGGACTCAACGGGAATCTGACCGGACTCAACGGGAAACTGACCGGACTCGACGGGAAACTGACCGGACTCAACGAGAACGAGACCGGACCGAGAGGGATCTTGATCGTACAGGATCCCTAACGGACTCACGTGCGAGATCTACGTCTCGAGGAGGTAGATCCAATGTTACTTTTAGATTACCTACGCCTCCTCGGGACGTGCCAGTCTCTACCCCCATAACAACGACGACGGTTAC